>PVJC01020729.1:0-28905 GCA_004026665.1 Murina feae
GAGCCTCAGATGCAGCTGGGAGCAGGTCCCCAGTGGTCACACACACACACTCATACACACACAAGGTGCCTGGCAGACTGGGGCCATCATAGGACATCCACTGAGGGGTCCCAGACTGTCAGAGGGCACAGGCCGGGCTGAAGGACTCCCTCCACCCCGAGTGCACAAATTTTTGTGCACCGGGCCCCTAGTAGTTTATAATCATATATATATAAATATAGGGAAATAAATCCCTACAGGTCCTTTCTATAACGAACAATCATAATATTTCTTTCTTAATGTTTTAACAATCAACACTTCACTTTTGAAATCCTTTCCATTTAATCTCTTCTACTGCAATAATGCTGCCCACACCACAGGAATACCAACTAAGAGGGAAGACCAAAATGTTGAACATTCTTTCACTGAAAAACTTGAAAATGCCACCACCCACATGCCCTCTCACAGGGTAGCCAGTATGCTGGCACCTGTATGTATGCTTTGAGCTACAACTCATCAATCACTGAAATTCAAGTAAGTGCAGAGGTGGAAGGAAGGTGGCAGTTTTACTGAGAAATTTAAAAATTTCAATGTCAAATATTAATGAAGTTGACTCGTGGTTCTGTTAACATAAAAAGAATACAGCAAGGGCAATACACATAAGCCTTGTTTCAAACACCTTCCAAATTACAAAATGTCTTCTATACTTTTAGATGAAGAATGAGGAACCTGAAAGAACATGTAGACTACTAGAAATGTAATTCAAAATGAACTTGCAGGTTTTTAAAAATATGGTTAAAGTATGGAATACTTCTACAAGAGCAAAGCAGTACAAACATTAATCAAGACTCACTTTAAAAGATGAAGGATTAACACTTAATATTCTATTACTGTTGTGCATGTCTCCCCCATAAGACTGAATATATTTAATTTCATCTTTGCATTATCTAACAAAAACTCAATGACCGTCATGTAGGTGGCTTAATATATTAACTGAATAAGCAAATAAACTATGTATAAATTTTCTCCTCCTGTAAATGTCTAGTAAGACATGTCCTTTAATGTAATCAAGTATCCATTTTGCCCTCCCCTTTGCTTAATGACCTAGTAAATAAAATTCAGTGGCACAATAGATATTGTGTTTAGATCAAGGACATCAGATATTGCCTAAATAGCTTTTTTGGAAAAATATACTTTTATTGACTTCAGAGAGAGAGAGGGAGAGAGATATATAAATAAACATCAATGATGAGAGAGAATCATTGATTGGGTGCCTCCTGCACACCCCCCACTGGGAATCAAGCCGGCAACTCAAGCATATGCCCTTGAAAGGAATCAAACCTGGGAACCTTCAGTCCACAGACTGACGCTCTACCCAATGAGCCAAACCACTCTATCCACTGAGCCAAATCGGCTAGGGTGCCTTAATAACTTTTTAATTAACCAGTTAACTGCTACACGTCCAAAACAGAGACCATCCCCACACGCCACAATATTTTGAATTTAATTGTGTCTATAGATGCTTATGGCATACAGAGGTTAAACCACCAATCCATACCACCACCACCGAAAAAGGTCATTATTTTCACCTCCTGCCTAATTATAACTTGTCATTCCTTACCTTCCTCAGGGGCAGCTGAAGCTCCTTCAGGGAGTATAGCCTGTAATTCCCCAGTTTCAGAATTATTTTCCAAATCAGTCATTTGCATTCCTTCTAGACGACCTCCTTTAACATTAGCCCTCAAGGAAGAAGAAAACAAGTTGATATTTTTCTGTAACTACTCACTGATAATTGTATCTATATTTTCTTCTCCTGAAACTGAGGATATGTGGCACTGATGTCTAATACTAAATTTGAAGTTTATTTTTTAAAATATATTTTTATTGATTTCAGAGAGGAAGGGAGAGGGAGAGATAGAAATATCAATGATTACAGAATATCACTGACTAGCTGCCTCCTACATGCCCCACACTGGGGATGGAGCCTGCAACCCAGGCATGTGCCCTGATTGGGAATCGAACCATGACCTCCTGCTTCAGAAGTCGAAGCTCAATCACTGAGCCAAGTCAGTCAGGCTCAAGTTTATTTTTAAAAATTCACTAGAGGACTCACAACAAATGTTATAAAATGGACTACATCCGTGTCAACATCATGGCTATAATATTGTATTAGTTTTGCAAAATGTTAGCATTAGGAGAAACTGGTTAAGGAACACAAGACCTTTATGTATTATTTCTTTTAACTGCATGGAATCTACAACAAAAATTCTAGTTAAAAAACAACTGCATGTGAATCTCCAACAAAAATTTCAATTAAAAAACAGAAGTCCAAAATACTTTCTCACCAATATGGAAAAATTTTAAATATATTAAGAAAACAAGTGCATCTTTTGTATTTAAAAAAGTTATATACTCAGAGTTGCTTAAATATAAATAAAAACTGAGAAGACACATACATCCTATATAATAAAAGGCTAGTATGAAAATTATCACCTTGACTGGGGAGTTCAACCAAGGGGCAGGGCTGCACTGCCAACCACCCACGGCTGCTCCCCCAAGTCAGCCTGGCCAGATCAGCCCCAATCAGGGCGGGCCAGTTGGACCCCACCCATGCACAAATTCGTGCACCAGGCCTCTAGTCATACATAAAAAATTAACAGCAGGAATGTGTGTGAGCAGGGGATGGGAAAACTAAGCAGATGGAAGATAAAAATGGGAAATTTTTCACTTAATAGTCTTTCTTTTGCTTACTTTTCTGAACCACTATTATTTAAAATTTTTGCTTACACTACTTTAAATCAGGAAATGAAAAGAAGACCCAAGCTGGACACTACCACATGAGCCAGGCTGATGGTACAATTAACTGTAAAATGAGGGTTATAGTTAGTTAAGAGCTGCAGTCACTTATAAAGAATTTTACAGTCTAGAAAAAAGTCTATGTTTATATATATTTAATGTTTATGGCTAAAAGCAGACATAAATATCTCCATCACAAAATGTAAAAGCTAGTTGTAGCTTCAACGTGAAAGGTACATGTATAAAATCAGGCTAACTAATGGAGAGGACAAGTTGATTGCCAATGATTGTAACACCTTTCCACTGCTTCAACTTGAGTCAAAACAGAAAATTAAACTACTAGCTATCCCTTTAGTTTTGGTAATTGTCCGGATCTTAAAACTGTATGAAGTTAGTACACAAGAGATGTAAATCTTTCTCTAAATTTAATTCAAAGCCTCCAAAGTAGAACCATTCTATTTTTAAATTATAAATGTATTTAATATCCATAAAATAGATCAGCAGATGGATATTAAGTAAAGTTCATCTGGCACATTCATAGACCATCACTCTATCTTTTGAGGGGATGAAAGTTTAATTGACATGGCTGGGGTTTGAGTTTATGCTTCCTAGGACATAGATAAAAGTGCTGACTATTACATATATCATTTTGGGAAATTCCAACTATGAGTTTTGAGAACACTTTTATAAGAGGAGAGGAAAAGGTGAAATAAAAAAGTGTTAAAATAAAATTGCCAGAAGTGTTTTGTTCCACACAAAGTATGTGTAAAAGGTCTATGAGATACAATACAGCCCAGCAAAGATGTCTTTGAAAAGTGTGACACAGATGGCAAATAAAATGGCTGACACACACAAAAAAATCACAAGGTTTCACACCATTATTATCCTAACTTCAGTGAAAATGAGCTCTAACATAAACTAAACTTCAGGTACTATATCATCCCATTAAGAAAAAAAAGTAATGTTTTAGACACGTTTTTTATTTATTTAAATCCTCACCCAAAGAGGGTTTTCTTTCTTTCTTTCTTTTTTGAGAGACAGTAGAAAAGAGGGAGAGGAAAAGAGAATGAGACAGAGAGAGAAACATTTATATGAGAAAGTCACATGGACTGGTTGCCTCCAGCAAGCATCCCCAACTGGGGCTAAGGATCGAACAAGAGCCCCTTTGGAATGGGGGCAGCAACTGAGCAACACCAGTCAGGACAGGTTTCTCATACTTTAAAAGTTGCACTTTAATACAAATGAACTTTCCCTCTGCTAAAAAATTAACATACTAGAGATTTATTGTTTGTTATGAAACTATTATTTCATTTCATAAACAAAAAACTTAATTTACCCCAAGGTGACCATCTTCCTCCTTTTCTCAACAGCAGGTAAACCATTGATAACTGCAACCACAAGAGCATTTGAATCCAAAGCCTGACTCTGCAGGTCTTCAGATTTCGGCAGAATATCACCGAAACTGCCATGTGTCAGGGCCCGGGGAGAACTGTGCCTGCTCCCAGACTGAGAGCTTCCTGGGGAAACTACAGAAAAGGAAGGGGATATTCAGAAAAAAGGAAAACAAAATGTTCTCTCTCAGATTTCCACTTCAGATCTTATCATATATACATTTTTAAACTACAGGAAAATGCAAAAATAATTTTAAAATAAATCATAACTTTTTTGATGTCAACTGTTTAAAATTAAGGCATCCAGAATATGCAACCTAGTGGCTGCGTTTTGTTTTTTGTTTTTTTTTTTTGCTGATGGGTCTCATTAATTTGTTGTGAGATCAAAGAAGTTTTGAATCACTTTTCAGCGTCATGGTAGAGTCTAAAGCTACACTGCAAGATCAGTTCTGAATAACAGACTTCTACCCATGAAAATTACATTTTGAACTTTTCAAATTTACCTTCAGCCAGAGGTTGACAGTCTCCCCTTGAATAGCTATTTTCCTCAGGGTCTACTGCTCTTCGAAGTGATAGACTACCTGCTATACTGGACCGAGCTGGCTTGGGTGAATTACTCTTCTTATTTGTGGCTGCAAAGACATTTATAAACATTTCTGAATATGATAAAATAGCACAAAACTCACTACCCAGGCAGTCAGAGAAAGGTTTAATCTTAACATGCAAGAAAGGTATTCTAGCTACTATGTCAAAAAAACAAAACAAGAGGATGGTTTGGTCCCAACTGGTTTATTAGGGGTTTTATTCCAAAAGTACTGCTACTCTGCTGCTTGTGTAGCAGTGTTAACTTACAAATCTAAAAAAATAAACAAGTTAGTAAACTTCAAAAGAAAAACCAGACATAGACTCTAATCTCCATGTAATTAAACTAGTATTAACAATAAAAATATAACCGGTAAAACACTTGAAAATAGTAAAATATTACTAGATTGGAAAGAAAATGCTTAATTAGAAATGAACCACAATTATAATGCTTTAAGATGTTTGTGGCTAAATCAGTAATTAGTAGAAATGGATGGCCTTAAAATGAATTAGAAAAAACTGACACTAAATGACCTAACATGCACACTCAAGAAGCTATAAAAAGAATTAAAATAAATTTTTAAAAAGAGCATAGATGCAATAAAAGGTAATAAACAGGTTCAGCAAGGTAGAACCACGTAAGACCAATAATCAATTGTTTTTTTAATCCAACAATCTGAGAATGAAATGTAAAAAACAATTCCATTTGCAAGAGCATCAAGTAGAAAACAGAGGAAAAAATTAAGCAAAGAAATATAAGACTTGTACACTGAAAACTATCACACATTGTTGAAAGAAAAAAAAAAAGATAGGTGTACCTTGGTTGCGGGCACATCCCCATTGGGAGGTGTGCAGGAGGCAGCTGATCGATGTTTCTAACTCTCTATCCTTCTCCCTTCCTCTCTATAAAAAATCAATAAAATATATTAAAAAAAAAAAAAGATAGGAAAAAAATGTGTTCACTGATTGGAAGACTTAATACTGTTAATATGGCAGGACTCCCAAACTTGATCTACAGATTTCAGCACAATCCAAATAAAACCTCTAGCTATCTTTTTTTCCTAATGGCTGAAACTGACAAACTGATTATAAAATTTACATGAAAATGCAAAAGATCCATTGCACCCCAAACCACTGAATGGAACACTCACAGTTCCTGTTGTAGAACAATAAAACCGGCTAGTGTGGCTCAATGGTTGAGCATCAACCTATGAACCAGGAGGTCATGGTTCAATTTCCAGTCAGGGCTAATGCTCAGGTTTCAGGCTTGGTCCCTAGTGAGGGATGTGCAGGAGCCAGCCGATTAATGATTCTCATCATTAATGTTTCATTCTCTCTCTTTTTCTTTCTCCCTCCCTCCCTCTGTTTCAATAAAACTATATTGAAACATACAACATATTTTGAACTTGAGAATAAAAAAACTAAAGGAATTCCTAAATAGTTGAAAACATTACAAAAATTCTAAGGCATGGCACAGAACTTCTGGCTGGACTTCTTCCATGACAGGAAGAGATGAGGCACTGGGAACCTGGGGGCAGCCTTCTATTTCCACCCAAATAAATCTTACCACCAGACCTCATCCCATGTGGCTCCCCAAAAACACTTTTGTCACGACACCTCAAGGACTCCATTTCCACCAGCAATAGTCTCACAACTCCCACTCTCAACCCTTTTCAGTTCCTTCCCCATCCAACAAGTAATCTTTATAAATCAGATAATAAATACTCCCTGATTTCTATTCTTTAAAGACTTCCTTCTAGAACCAGAATAAAACACAAAACTCTTTATTGAGGTCTTATCAAAAACCCTACCTGAGCTAGATCCTGCCTACCTCTCTGCTTATCTCCTATTATTCTCCCCCATGCTGTGTTCACCATATTCAGCCATAAGGTCTTCCTTTGAGTCTTCAAATATGCAGAACAAATCCCGTATCAGTGACTTTGCATTTTCTGATGTTTACCCAGAACACTTCCAACAGATCTTTGCATGGCTGTCACCTTCTCAACCTTCAGGCCTCAGTTCAAATGTTGATTCCTCAGACTTTCTGACTACCCTAACTAAAGGAGCACATTCCTCACCTGCTCTTTCCACTCACTCTTCTGCTGTTTCCTTCACAGCACTCTTTACTTTTTATCAACTGCAATTATCTTTACTTCTTTACACATTTTAATGTCCAATCCCCACCATATAAATACATGAATGCAAGATCCATAAGGTTAAGGTTTTTGTGTTATTTATTGCCCAGTACAGAATAAGCAATCAAGAAATGTTAGCTCTATTATACAGTTGAAAATATAGTCTGTTTTATTTTTTGTTAATCCTCACTGGAGGATATCTTTTCCATTGATTTTTAGATTGTAGAAGGGAGGGAGGAAGGGGCAGAGAGAAATATAAATGTGCGAGAAACACATCATTGGTTGCCTTGTGCACGTGCCCCAACTGGGCCAGGAATCAAACCCGAGACCCTTTGGTGCGCAGGCTGATGCTCTAACCACTGAGTAAACCGACCAGGGTGAAAATATCTGTTTTAGATAGGAGAAAGGGTGGCATATATCTGAAGTCTTAATTCATTGTAAGAGAGATTTTTAAGTATTATTATTCTGAAAATAACCTGTCTTCTAGCTTTCTAAACGATATGTGGAGAAAAGACACTAACAGGCTCTTTTTCACTTACAGTTTCGTATGTAGCAACTGGCAACTGATGACTTTGCCAAGAGCTCCATTCCCAAATCCTGTAATCTGCCAGAGTTTTCAGTTCCACATGCAGCCAGAGCTGCCTGGTCAGCAGAAAAAAGGCTTGTCTGCATGTCTCCAGAAGGAGCATTGCTGCTTTTTATTTCTGAAAGTGGATTCTTTACATCAGTCTTCATACATCGAACTTCAGCCATTTGAGTTTTCAGTCTTTTTAGCATCTTTAAGTCAGATGGAACTCGCCACATTGCCTGCTGTTTCCTTTGATCTTTATCTTTTCGACAATATGAAACTTGAGAGAGAAAGAACTCATGTTAATATATATGTTAACATTAATAAAACCATTCTGGCCCTAGCTGGTTTGGCACAGTGAGTAGAGCATCTGCCTGTGGAGTGAAGGGTCCAGGTTTGATTCTGGCCAAGGGTACATGACTTGGTTGCTGGCTCGATCGCTAGTACGGGGCATGCAGGAGGCAGTGAATCAATGCTTCTCTCTCATCACTGATGTTCCTATCTGTCTCTCCCCGCTTCCTTCCTCTCTGAAATCAATAAAAACATAAAAAAATAAAATAAAAAATAAAACCATTCTGCATTGTGAAATATGCAAAATTGATGTGTAAACAAGCTGCAATATTTTAGGTGGTGTCAACAATAAATGTATGTATTACATGCCATTAATTAAAATAAATATAGTCACAAATATCTTAGTATCATTCATACCTTCAAAGTTAGAATCTGGGTCACATTATAATCACTCAAATCTGTACTAATATTGAACTCTAAAGCTTAAAAAGCTGCACTACTTCCTGTGCTTTCTTCTTTACATTCCTCTTTTCTCAGATTTTCTACACTGAAGTTTTATTATATTCACTAGAGGGCTCATGCACCAAATGTGTATACTCAGGGTACTACGCCCGCTCACAGTCTGGGAGTCCTCGGGGGATGTCCAACTGATGTCTTAAGCCTGCTCCCACAGCAGGCCTAAGCCAGCAGTTGGACATCCTTAGCACAGCCACGAGGTGGGAAAGGCTCCCACCACCACTGCTGTGCTCGCCAGCCATGGGCCCCGGCTTCTGTCTGAGCAGCACTCCCTCTGTGAGAGCATACTGACCACCAGGGGGCAGCTCCTGCATTGAGTGTCTGCCCCCTGGTGGTCAGTGCGGGTCATAGTGACTGGTCGTTCTGCCACTGGGCTGAAACCAGCTCTCCGACATCCCTAGAGGGGTCCTGGATTGCAAGAGAGCACAGGCCAGGTCGAGGGACCCCACTGGTGCATGATCAGGGCTGGGGAGGGATGCAGGAGGTTGGCCAGCCAGGGAGGGACAGAAGGAGGATTCCAGGGCGTGTCTAGCCCATCTTGCTCAGTCCTGATAGGCTGGACCCCAGCAGCAAGCTAACCTACCAGTCAGAGCATCTGCCCCCTGGTGGTCAGTGCACAGTTGACTCTCTGCCTCCTGATGGTTAGTGCATGTCATAGGAAGCAGTTGAGCAGCCTTAGCATATCATTAGCATATTACCCTTTGATTGGTTGACCAGACGACCAGACACTGGCATATTAGGCTTTTATTATATAGGATAATTTTAAAACACAGCCAATCACTTAGTCAAATCTGATATAAAAATATATATATTCTAACTAAATTCAAAATGTTGATTTACTGAAGTACTCTCCAAGCAGATGTAGCTATTAAGTGCCATGGAACATCATGAAAAAATAGTTCCATGCCACTGAGTCTACAGCCACTAAAGTAACAATGTTTCTTTCTTCCCAGAGAAAGTAGTTGAAGCTATTTTTAACTTTTTCCTTACCAATATATTAAAATGAGAGGTATGAGCAAGGAAAGGTTACTTCTCTCTCAGGAAGAAAACGAGCTAAATATTTTGGAAATCAAAGAACATTATGACGGACTCAAAGCAAAATGAAACTAAGCCAAAAAAACACACAAAACACAATAACTGCATACATATAACACATCCTTAAACAGGGCCAACAGACACTCAAACCAGACAAAGAACAAGTCCTTTATTAGCGGAAATGACTACAACAGCCTTCTGCCATAAAAGATGGCATACAGTAAAAGGTAGATGCTGTAGTGTGTCAGCCATTTCCCCACTTCTCCCTTGCAAGAAAAGGATTCAGACTGTGTTCAGGTATCAGGTGAGGAACAGCAATGTGCTCAGGGAGGTTAGGTCCCTCCCTTTGGCTCCAGTAGATATGGGTCCAGGACTGGTCTAAGCTCATTCCCCTTTGATAGTGGACATAAGACTCACTCTCAGCCAAACGATTGGGGGGAAGAGAAGTAACTTCTGGGAAGATGTTCTATCATGATTTGTTGTATCTATTTAACAAACATCTAAAAAGTGAGTATCATATATTTTTAAAACATGACGCCATTTAATCCTTTCATATCAATCCTCTGAGGTAAGTTCTATTACCTTCATTTTATAAATAAGGAAAGACACATAAAGGTTACCCAACATAATACTCAAGGTAACAAAGCTAATAAGTAAAATAATTATTGTATTATTTTCCATACAAACAACTGTAAACCTACTTCAACAAATAACCTTTGTACCTAAACACTGCTGCTAGCTGGTTTAGGTTTTTAGGCTCCTGAACATCAAAGTGTGAGTAAACCATCTTTTTCTATATTCAACTTAGAGTTCCACTTGGAAGTTACAGTATTCATGAGTTGTGCAAAACTATAAGTCTGTATTTCATATGGATCAAACTGTCAATTACATACAATTTAAAGGGCAAACCATTAAAAAAACAGTCCTCCTTACAGGTATTTTGACATTATTTTCACACAAAATACCTTTGAACAGTAACAAAAAATTAATTTGATTAATATAAATGTCGTTTTATGACTTACAATGAAAAAATCAATTTGCTACAGAAATATACTGTATTTGGAATAAGAGTTCTTTTGGGGAACCATGAAAAAAGAAAATCATTGTTAATATTTTACCTGTGGGCTGCAACAGTGAAGCAGGTGGGCGAGGTTGTAAGCCCCACAGATTTTCCATGCTGTTCCGGCCCTTAAGGTCCAACAAATGCATTAAAATGAAAGGATCAATGTCTAATAAATTACTTGTAGTAGCAGAACATAAGTGTGTTCTTCTTGACATTCTACTACTGGCACCAACATAGCCATGGTTACCACCTGCAAAAGAAGAAAAAAAGTACAGAAAGTGCATGCTATATATTTGTACAAATTTAAGTATTCTTAAAAGAAAAAAGTAAACTGCTTAATGTTTGAATACTTGTCTCTTAGGATTTTATTTTCATAGTAAGAAGCACAATGAAGAAACCAGATTGCCAGAGAGGTGTACACAAGCACATTGACTGAGCACTGGCCTCATTACTATCCAGAATTCGGGAGTAACCCTCACACCCATCCTGAGCCCTAGAAATAAAAAAAGTGACAATGTATACACTACATACAATTAGTGGAATGAAAATTAGGAAAGGCGAACGTATCTCATAACCAGATGGTCTTGGATGAAAGACAAATCTCCATAGTATAACAGATTCCAAGAACTAGACATCAAAATAGGAATCTTCCCCAGGGCTCTGGATAGCAAACTGTACAGACCTATGACGTGTTTGGTAGACTTTTTTAGCTTAAGTACTGGAACACAAATGGAAGGTTTTAGACCGAACTTGTTACTGACGGATGGCACAGTACAGACCGTGAGCAAATGTCCTATTTACATCATCTACGTTGAACTAAGCTTTAAGCCAAGAAAACCACCTGACTTCTCTCTAGTGCCTAGTACAATGCCTAGCAATATACGATTATGAAAATATTGGTTAAAAATCAACCTTTAATACAGCTATTTAAATATGTTTTACACTATAATATCTGGAAGCAAGTCACTAAGAATAGCTTACATTTAAGGGTGGAGAGTTACACTTCACCTCATTGAAGAGACAATATATAAAAAAATTATCTGGAATTCTTTTGTATGTGTATGGTCTTATACTTACATATATTGGTTATATATCTATTCACCTTCAGATTATAAATTACACTTAAGAGTAACTCTTTTTCATTGTATTTTCCATAAATCTGGAAATAGGAAAGAATTTCAATAAATGCCTACCAAATATATAAAACTCCCCAAGGCACAAAATTCAAATTAACTGTTTGATTTACTATTTATCCTCAGCATCTAGAATTCAATGTCTGAACCATAATAGGTGCTCAAGAATATATGTATATATTGAACAAATAAATTATAATTTCAGGATTATAGAACATGAGGTCCATGAGACCAGGGACATTGTTTTTTTGTGTTTTTTTAAAAAAATATATCTTATTGATTTTTTACAGAGAGGAAGGGAGAGGAATAGAAACTCAGAAACATCGATGAGAGAGAAACATCAATCAGCTGCCTCCTGCACACCCCCCACTGATGATGTGCCTGCAACCAAGGTACATGCCCCTGACCGGAATCGAACCTGGGACTGACCCTTCAGTCCGCAGGCCGATGCTCTATCCACTGAGCCAAACCGCTTAGGGCCCAGGGACATCTTTTTTTCAATACTGCAGTTCCTGAAAGTAAAGCAGTATTCAATTTCATTTAAGTGCTCAGTAAATATTTGGTGAGTGAATGAATAATTGAAAAAATAAAACCTCTGCTTACCCAGTGTCTAAAAATGTTATATATAAGAATTTCCCTACAATACAGTTTAAGAGGAAATCAGATTTAACTTAAAAAAAAAAAAAAAAGTCTGCCCCAGCCAGTTTTGCTCAATGGATAGAGCATTGGCCTGCAGATTGAAGGGTGCCACCAGGTTCAATTCCGGCCAAAGGCACAAGCCTGGGTTGTGGGCTCAATCTCCAGTGTGGGGTTTGCAGGAAGCAGCCAATCAATGATTCTCTCTCATCATTGATGTTTCCATCTATCCCTCTCCCTTCCTCTCTGAAATAAAATTTTTTTTAAAAGGCTGAAAGCCCTAATCACTTTGGCTCAGCAGATAGAGCGTCAGCCTGCAGACTGAAGGGTCCCAGGTTTGATTCTGGCCAAGGGCACATGCCGGGTTACAGGCTCAATCCCCAGTAAGAGGCGTGCAGGAGACAGCCAATTAATGATCCTCTCTCATCATTGATGTTTCTATCTTTCTCTACCTCTTCCTTCCTCTCTGAAATAAATAAAGAAATATATATTTTTTAAAAAGGCTGAAAAATATTTAGTACACTCATTTTCCATTTTATACCAAGTTGGCCTCTGAATTTTTATGCATTATTTAAAACCTTAAAAATTATACTGAAGGAGAAACCAAGATGGCGGCATAAGTAAACACCTGGAATTGCTGCCTCGCACAACCATTTCAAAACCACAATGAAAAAACAGACACCACCCAGACCCACAGGACGGCAGGCTGAGTGGAAATTCTGCAAGTAGAAAGAGAATGAGACTCAGAGGAGGTGCGGAAGCAAAGCGCAGAGGTACGGAGGCACACGAAAAGGGCTCACAGAAACGGCTGGCAACTGAGGACATGGTTCTCTTTTTCAATCCGGAGGGAGTCACAAGCTCCCGGCGGCTCTGAACTCCAGCTCCGGGCAAGTTTCTGGGGATCGAGACTCATACGGGGAGAAGCTGGACTGTCTGGCACCGGGACGAACTCTAGAGTGGCTTTTTCTTGGCATTGCCGAGGGACACTGAGACCCGGAGCCTCTAAGGGCAGGGCTGAGAATCAGCCATAGTTGTTTGTTCTGTCCTGTTGATTCCCCAAGACTCCGCCCCACCCAAGCTGCAAGCATAGGCTTTTGCATATAAAAGGCTGGTAGCCTCAGGCAAAGGCTAAATTAGCACCTCCTTAGAGATCCAAGAGCCAGTGTACCCAGTGGTCAGAGTGGGACCATCTAGATTACAACTCCTCAGATCCCTAAGGGACACACTCAGAGGGTAGACTCAGTGAGCACCAAAGCCCCACTGAAGCAAGTCTTGTCCCATAAGGGTGTCTCCAGCACAGAAGTTCGCCCACCATAGACACAGCTGATTCTCACAGCCAGGTGGCCTGGAGGTCAATTCCTATTGATAGTCTTTGTCTATTGTAAGTGCAGCAGAGAAAAGCAGTCAGTTACTTACAAGGGGGCACCCATATGACTGTCAGCTGATTTCACAAGAGAGACTTTGCAAGGCCAGAAGGGTCTGGCAAGAAATATTCAAAGTGATGAATAGCAGAACCTACAACCAAGATTACTTTACCCAGCAAAGGTATCATTCAGAATTGAAGGTCAGATAAAGAGCTTCATAGACAAGAAAAAGCTAAAGGAGTTCATCACCATCCAACCAGTATTATATGAAATGCTGAAAGGTATCCTTTGAGGAGGAGGAGAAGAAGAAAAGAAGAAGAAGAGATAAAAATTATGAACAAATACCTATCTATCAACAAATGAACTTAAAAATCAAGTGAATAAAAAAATCTGATGAACAGAATAAACTGGTCAATAGAATAGAATCAGGGGCATAGAAAGGGAGTGGACTGACAATTCTCAGGAGGAAAGGGGTGGTGGGGGTGCGGGAAGATACTGGACAAAAATCATACACCTATGGATGAGGACAGTGGGGGGGGGGTAAGGGCAGAGGGTGGGGTGGAAACTAGGAGGAGGGGAGCTATGGGGGGAAAAAAGAGGAACAACTGTAATAATATGAATAATAATGATTAAAAAAATAAAAATAAAAACACCACTTCCAAAAAAAAAATTATAATGGAAACTTAGTAATAAAGTGTATTTACTCAATGTTTGTGTGAAAAATATTAAATGATCCCTTTTATACTGTTTAAAGTGTAGGGATACAAAATTCCGACAATTATATTGCTTCATGGAGTTCAGAGGTGAAAAGCAAAATAGACAGCTATATAAGTAAGAAGAATAATGTTTAACATAGATTAAATAGGTTCTATAGATTCTAATAGGTTAATTTGAGAAAGCAGAAAAGACCCAGGGCAAGCAGTCTAGGAGGGCTTCCAGTAAGAAATGAAATAAAAGCAAAAATAAAGAGAAGGTAGAAGGAACAACATGTTGGGAAGAAAAGATGTGAGAAATACCATGGCACATTTGATGGGCTGAAAAATGATGCAGAGGAGTGTAAGCAGGCTAAAGAAATGAGCAGAAACGACCAGCACATAAACGACCTTCTACACCACATTAATGAGTTTGGACTTTATCCTATAAGTGGAATCCAAAAAAGAGTTTTAAGTAGAGAAGTGACATGATTAGTTATAAATTTGAAGGAAAAATCACACATTCTGAACTCATGCTGTGGGAAATAGAATGAAGGGGAGCAATAATTGATACAAGGAACCCAGATGAGAGGCTATTTTGAAAGACAGTAACCTAGAATCTCACAGACTTTTATAAGTAAACTTCAGGCTGGGTGCACGCAATTCATGCACTGGAGGTGGGGCCGGGGTCCCCATCAGCATGGCTTGTGCCTTCTCGCAGTCCAGGACCCCTTGGATGATGTCTGCCTGCTGGCTTAGGCCCGATCACCCCCTAGGGATCAGGCCTAAGCCAGCAGGTGGACATACCTCTCTCAGTCCGGGATCCCTCACTCCTTACCTTACCACCCGCCTGCTCAATGCTCCTTAGTGCTGCCGTGGAGGCAGGAGAGGCTCCCGCCACCGCTGCTGCACTTGCCAGCCGTGAGCCTGGCTTCTGGCTGAGCGGCACTCACTCTGTGGGAGCATACTAACTATCATGAGGTAGCTCCTGCGCTGAGTGTCTG
Organism: Murina feae; assembly: GCA_004026665.1. Classification (NCBI taxonomy): domain Eukaryota; kingdom Metazoa; phylum Chordata; class Mammalia; order Chiroptera; family Vespertilionidae; genus Murina; species Murina feae. The sequence continues at coordinate 15,186 of PVJC01020729.1, forward strand.
CCCCCTGATGGTCAGTGTGCAACATAGCGACCAGTCATTCTGGTCATTCCACAGTAAAGGTCACTTAGGCTTTATTATATACATAAGATAAGGTACACAAAGTGCATTTGCCTGGTACATAAGAGCACATATCAACTGTTAGCTATTATTATTGTAAGAGCTAGTGGTTGCCACATATTAAAATATGATACGGTCAAAAAACAACAAAGGGAAGACAGAATGGCTTGTGGGCTTGGCCCCTGTACCCGGAGGTCCTGCAGCAGCTGAATCTTCCATCAGTTCTCCCTCTTCCAATTCCATGTTGTTGTATTCCACATCATTTTCTCCAGACCTAAGAATACACAAAATTCATTATTCCCACAAAGTTAAGTAAAATTAACATTGTCACACCTCAGTGAATTTTATAACAGTAATGCACAGCTTTCTCTTGTAAAGATAGGATATTTCTAAATACAAAAAGGAAGAAAAAGACTTTGGTCATTATCACATGTATAGTTAGTAGTAATAGTCAAACTACCTTTAAAAAATACCAAAATAGCTTGGAAACATTTAATTTTTTAAAAGAGAAAACCTGAGAACCATTGTAGAGCAAAAGATTATAGCTTTAAATAATATGTACCTTAATGATAGTAAATTAGGCTTAAAATACTACATTTTAACCCTAGAAACATTAATGATGAGAGAGAATCATTGACTGGCTGCCTCCTGTTCACCCTCCCACTGCAAATAGAGCCTGCAACCTAGGCAAATGCCAGGACTCTTTAGTCCATAGGCTGATACTCTATCCACTGAGCCAAATCAGCTAGGGCTTTTAGAATCTTTTTGCTATTTTACTGGTATTTCCTTTGAAAAATGGGCTGATGCCAAGGCTGGAACAGAGAAAGTACAAGGTGAGCTTGGAATGCCTTATAGTGCCAAAAAAATAAGTGCTTTAAAAATTATGAGGACATCCCAAAGGACACAGGAGTTATCTCTTTAACAAGCTCCCATTGGCTAAATCTCAGTTAATCTGAGTAATAAATTATGATAATAAATGGGTTAAATTATTTAACAATATAAGAATCTGTGAGTCCATATTAATGAAATTAATCAACTAATTAATAGGGAAAGTTCCTTAAAGTAAAATTCCAACTAAGTGCAGAATGAATAATGGTATCATTTGGCAATCAACAGAGTAATCTTTTCCAAGCTAGTATCATCAATGGATGCTAAAATTAATGGACAAAAGTACAATGAGAAAGTTATTTATAGTCTCAAATTATGTTCCCAAAAGATATTTATTAATTACAAAAGGAAGAAGTCTTAATTGTAGAGAAGGAAAACAAGGAAGACACCCTCTTAGCCAAGTATCTAAATTACTCAACCCTATTGCCTCCACTTTCCCTCATACAATTTACTGAAAAATTTACCTCACCCCTTCTGTAGTATTCTTCCCAAAGGTGCATAACCGCAGTCTAATGGTGAAGAAACATGAGACAATTGCAAATTGAGGATTTTCTACAAAATAACTGCTATGTATTTCTCAAAAGTGTCAAAGGCATATAAAACAAAGTAAAAAGAAATAAAAGACTAAGTGACCTAGATTGGGGCAAACTAAAGAGACTTAACTAAAAGCAACATTTGATCCTGCATTGGATCCTGAACTAAAGGACATCACTGAACGCAAAATTTTTAAAAGGTCAGATTATAATATTACAGCAAGGTTAGTCTCTTGATTTTGATAACTGCACTATAGTTACATAAGAAATATACTTGTTTTTCAGAAGTACATAATGGGAAGTATACCCACCTAATCTCAAATGTCTCACAAAAAAATTACATGGTGAGAGAAACATAAAGCAAAATCTTAACATGTGAGGAAAGAATATGGGCAGTTTTTTAAAATAGAGGAATTCTTAGTATTTTTGCGACTTTTCTTAAATATATAATAATGGCAAAATTAAAAGTTAAAACAAAAATTAAAACTCAGACCCTGGCCAGGTGGCTCAGTTGGCTGGAGTGTTGTCCCACACCAAAAGGTTGCAGGTTCGATTTACGGTCAAGGCACATACCTAGGTTGCAGGTTTCATCCCTGGGACAGGAAGCAACCAACAGATGTTTCTGTTTCTCTTTCTCTCTCACTCTGGCATGCACACACAAATCAATAAAAAATATATCCTTGGGTAAGATAAAAAAGAAAAATTAAAACTCAAGTTTGAAACCCAGAGGAGAGTGGAAACTAATTCAAGTGTTTCCTTTAAGATCCTTCATTTATAAAGACTATCAAGAAAAAATGCTAAATATCCCCACTTTTCGGTCATTAATATCCAATTATGTAGGTGTTTTATATGGTAGTTAATGTGCAGCACTCACATAGTTTCTTCATCAATGTCATTTTCCTCCGTGTTACTTGTTGCTGTGGAACTGGCAGAGGAACTGCTACCATCGAGGTGGTTTACTTCATCTTCACCAACAAGATCCAGATCCAGATCCCCATCTGAAAGCTCATGCTAGAACAAAGTAAAGAAATAAAGACTTTTATCTCCAAGAACTGAGTATGGAGCAAGCACCAAACAATACAATCATCAGAATTCTGTTCATGTGCCCAATTAGCTAAGCCTCGGAGAAAAAAAATCATACAACCACATTACCTGGTACTACTAATTTATTGCTGCCCTTTTCAGCCGGGCCCTCAATGTAATTGGAAATGCTTCAGATATTCCATGTTAGCTTCCAGTAAGACTCCATACAGAGTAACATTTCAAATTATCATTCCTACCTAATCTCTATTATCCACAAGTTCATTGTAAAACCTGCACCTACCTGCATAGAAAAGCATACTGGCTATTAAACACAAATTCCAACTTTCAGCTGCCCTACATGTAAACTCCATTTTTACCTCATCCTATCAAAAGATTAATGTAAGCCCTAACTGGTTTGGCTCAGTGGATAGAGCATCAGTCTGCGGACTCAAGGGTCCCAGGTTCGATTCTGGTCAAGGGCATGCACCTTGGTTGCGGGCACATCCCCAGTGGAGTGTGTGCAGGAGGCGACTGATCAATGTTTCTAACTTTCTATCCCTCTCCCTTCCTCTCTGTAAAAAAATAAATAAAATATATTACAAAAAAAAAAAGATTAACGTGAATGCTCGGTTCCAGCCCCTTTTAGTTTCCTTAAATACTTGGGATTTGTCAATGCCTTAAACTTATCTTCCGTCTCCCTAATGGCTCTTTCATATTTTTTTTTTTAATTCTGGCACCAGTCTTTATTATTCTTTCGGAAACCATGTCTCCATTACCTTAGGGCAAGCATGTCAAATTCAATGGCTATCATGGCCAAATAAACAAGGTTTACGTTTATGTAGACCACAGAAAAACGAAAGCTTCAATTTTCATAGAAATGGAGGTTTATTTCAATAGACATTCTAAATACAAAGGGCTAAAATAAATGAGTAATCATTAACATAAAATAATAGAACATTTAAATAAAAGTATTTTTTCTTGAACATTAACTTACCAGACACTGAATAACTGCACAAATTAATAAGCATAATGCAAATAAACCTATTTTTCTTGTTCTCTGAAAGCGAATTATTTCCCGTTGCACACACCAAACAAGTCAGTACAAGACTAACGATGGGGCAATCGACTGCTAAAATATTGGCTGCTAGCATTAGTAGAGAGAAATGGCACACCCGCGTGTAAGGCATGTAAGGGAAATGAATGCAATATGATTATAGTAATCAGTCATTAGTGAATGTTGTAGTTCATTAATAATTATGTATAACAGGATGCTGTAAAAATTAAGTTACGAAATTTTTATTAAAATGTTTCTTACATACTGTTGTATTGGCTGGGCCGCAAAAATATTCCCCGTGAGTTTGACATGCTTGCCTTTAGGGCAACAATTTTCTTTCTTTTTTTAAAAAAATATTGTTGCATGTATTGCACAGGCCCCCCCTTTTCCCTCATTGACCCCCTCCAGCCCACCCTCACCTCCAGCCTTCACCTCCCCATTGTCAGTGGCCATGGGCTATGCATATATGCATACAAGGGTTCTTGGTTGATAACTTCCCACCTACCTGCCCTCCCCCATCTCCCCTCCAAGATTCTGCCCTCCGTTCCAGGCTTCCATGTCTCTGGATCTACTCCCTTCACCAGTTTACTTTGTTACTGAGATTCCACATATGTGTGAGATCATGTGATACTTGTCTTTCTCTGATTGACTTATTTCACTTAGCATGATACCTGCCAGGCCCCTCTATGTTTTCTCAAGGGGTAAGAGATACTTCTTTTTTACTGTTGCATGGTATTCCATGGTGTAAATGTACGACAGTTTTTTATCCACTCATCTACTGATGGGCACTTAGGCTGTTTCCAGATCTTAGCTATTGTACATTGTGCTGCTCTGAACATAGGGGTGCATACATTCTTTCTGATTGGTGTTTTGGGTTTCTTAGGATATAGATATTCTTAAAAGTGGGATCACTGTGTCAAATGGCAGTTCCACATTTAATTTTTTGAGGAAACGCCATACTTTTTTCCATAATGGCTGCACCAGTCTGCATTCCCGTCAGCAGCATACTAGCGTTCCCTTTTCTCCACATCCTCTCAAGAAGCTTTTCTCTGTATCCCTATCTTACCTCAAATAAAAACTACTCCTTGAATTCTCATTCTGGTCATTATTTAGCTGGGACAAAACCTAGCTATCTCCCAAGTCCTAAATGAATCTATCTACATATGCAATGACAAGGCATTTACTAGTTTCAGTGAATAAAAATACAACACATTTTAAAAATTCACAATCTATAGTTTCTAGAATGTACATCATTTTGTTGTGTAGAATGTAGTTGTCTACAATAAATTAATTTTAAAACTTTAAACACTCTGATTCAGCAACTTCTGACTTGACTAACAGACAAGATTTTTAGCACACTGATTCCTCTGCATTATATGATGAAAACCATGATCCTATTAATTTCTCCTATCAAACACAAAATAAATCTAAAAAACTGGTCATTACATGATAATCCTCATTCTGAATCTTCTCATCTTCATCCTCTTTGACCTCTCTTACAGACGCTGAAATAGGGCCATCCTGGAGAAGCATGTCAGCACAGGACCCAGACTTCTTAGATCGTGTCTCAGGACTGTCATCATTTTGGGGGTTAAGATGATTAGCTGGTGGTGACAAATCTCTTGATTTCTGAGTTCGAGATAACTCAATAGTAAGTCTCTTTTAAGACAAAAATAGCACAAACAAACATAAGTTATAAGTAGTGTTTCTATGGGAAAGCAAAAAATATTTTAAGTAAAAAAATATAATATGTCCTTAAAACCATTTCTTGCACCATCTTTCTTACCACCTGCTGCCTTTTGCTTATGGAAAAATCTATGACAAAGAAATACTGCCCACCCTGGCAAGTTTGGCTCAGTGATTATAGCATTAGCCTGAGGACTGAAGGATCTCAAGCTCAATTCCTGGTCAAGGGCACATTTTCTGTGTTGCAGGTTAGACCCCGGCCCCAGTCCAAGTCTGGGTCAACTACCTAGGACTGCTTTACAGTTCCCCAAAGAGTGTCATGTTCTAAATAACCTATATTCTAAACTGTCACATCAAAGTTTCTCTCTCTCCCTTCCCTCCCCTCCATTCTCTCTGGAAAAATAAAAAAGAAAGAAAAATTGCCTAATTTATTCTCATCCTTCTATCCAGCCCAAGCTACACGTACGGTGAGCGAACTCTAAAGTAAATATAGGCAGTTTTTTTAAAATTTTGTTTTATTGCTTAAAATATTACAAAGAGTAGTACATATGTCTCCTTCCCCCACCCCCCTTGACCTTCCCCCGGCCTCCCCTTCCCCCCAGTGTTTTGTGTCCATTGGTTATGCTTATATGCATGCATAAAAGTCCTTTGGTTGATTTCTTACCCACCCTCATGAATATAGGCAGTTTTAAATAGTACATAAAACATGAAAATATCTGAAAGTATGCATTTATTCATATATTACTCCCTCATTTATTAGCCAATTTGGGCACTTCAAAAGCTTCCACTCCAACTCATTTTCCATTGGCAGAAAGAAACATTGCTTACATATTTACCGTGGTAAAATAAAAATTTTACCATGGTAAAATAAAAATTAATTAACTGATCCTCCCCAATGCTCAATTCAACAATAGTGAGAATTCAAGATGGGGCAACTTTCAGTTGTTCTATAGCTCTGAATCCTCTAAATTCAGACAGCATGGGGAAGAGAAATACAAAAGTTGCTGAGAAAAACACAGAGAGATAATGTCAAACTAGAGCAGTACTGTAATACAATTTTATGCAATGATGCAAATGTTTCTATCTGCAATGCCCAATATAAGCATTTAAAATGTGGACATGCCATAGGTGGTTTGGCTCAGTGGATAGAGTGTCAGCCTGAGGACTGAAGGGTCCCAGGTTAGATTCGGGTCAAGGGCATACGCCCGGGTTGTGGGCTCAATCCCCAGGAGGGGGTGTGCAGGAGGCAGCCAATCAATGATCCTCTCTCATCACTGATGTTTCTATCTCTCTCTCCCTCTCCTTTCCTCTCTGAAAACAATAAAAACTTATTTTTTAAAAAAATAATAAAAATAAAATGTGTCCAGTGCAACTAAGGAACTGAATTTTTTTAAGTTTACATAGTTATATATGGCTAGTGGCTACTGAGCAGTAAAGACTTACAAGTTCAAAGGTGCTAAGAATGGAGAACAAAATAATTGAACTTTTCTACAAAATTACAAACAGCAAGAAGTACCCCAAATCTAATTATAAATGTTAACAGGCCAATAAAATAAAATAAAACGCTAAACCTGAAATATGTATTTTTGTCCTTACCTCTTTAAGGTTATTTATTTGTTGGATATAGCTAGTCTGTGCAGCCTCCAATTGAGTAATATACCAATGCTGGTCCCGGCATTTTTGAAAGAAAGTTGGTGAACGAACCTGAAACCTTAAAAAAAATAGTTGCACATGAAAAATAATCCAAATAGTAAAATATTATCAAACAAGTCTTGAATCTACAACTATAAATTCTAAAATTTTAGTTTCATTATCATGTGAGGCCAAAATTCAAAATGTACTCAGAGCTCCTCATATTCCCCATTTATACATGTACTTTACAAATTATAGTAAAATAAGGTTCTGTAAAGTCATCTATAAATAAGTTGTCTAAACTCAAAAACACTGTAAAGTTCTAAAGAAATACCATTACATATCATGGTTAACCTACTAAAGCACTATATTGTAAATATAATAATCTACGTAAGATATATATTTATTATATATATAATAATAAATATAACGATCACGACTCAAGGACAGGACCATACTATGCAAGGAGGAGGAAGCTAACATTTCCTGACTAGGTCAGGCCCTAGCAAAATAGGTAGTTTCTTTTCAGCACTGCTCTTTTTCCTTCCTTCTTCCGTCTCAATTCCCCTATTTCCTGCTCCTCAGTAAAAAATGACTTAAAAGGTCAACTGCCCAGGACTGCTTTACAGTTCCCCAGTCCCATGTTATAAATAACCTATATTCACGTTCTAAATTATATTCCCAACCCCTCCAGAGAGCAACATAAAATCAAAACTCTGCATATATCACAATATAGTATATTTTAGCTAGAGTTAAGAAAAAAAAGTATCTACATTAATGCCTATGGTGAATAAATGACAGGGTCTTAATCTATTCAGAGCTATCTCTGTATTTAAAAAATATGTATTAAAGCAAAAGAAGCCTTCCACCTTTGTTATACAGTCAAATATGACTCCAATTACAATGGAAAAAAATTACAGTAACTTATAAAGATGTTTCTGAAGAGTAACAAGAGGCAAGGCTGATTTGGAAGCCTGCAAATCCTCTTTCTAGTCTTGCCAATCTTATGTTAATTACCATCCCATTCTTTTCCTACAATTTTACAGCTAGTGTAAGAAGCTAATGACCATCTAATAGTCATCTGCAGCAGATGTCTATTTTTCGTAAGGATACTCATGCAGCAGAAAGTGGAAAAAGCTTACTGGACCACCATTCTGAGTGGATAATGCCTAGCCAATATCCTATATAATAAAAGCCTACTGTGTAAATTGTGCGACAGGAAGTTTAACCGCTTGCTGTGACATGCGCTGACCACCAGGGGGTGGAGTGGAACATGGCGGGCATTGGTAATGCAGCACTGGCAGCAGGCAGCAGTGGAGTTGCTCCCAGCTCCAACAGGCCCCAACAAGAGTGGAACCCCAGTGGGATGATGGAGCAGGTGAGTGTGTGGTGCCAGGCCAAGGTAGGTGCAAACGCTTGCCCCACTAACAGTGACCAGTGATGGCGGCAGAAGGCGAGGCCACTGCCTGACTCTCAGGCACTGAGGGAACTGGGTGGGGGGGCCCGGCCCCAATCAATCGTTCCACCAATGGGATGGTGGAGCAGCCAAGCCATAGTCGAGTGCCAGTTGGGGCTATAAGGCTGGGAGCGCGAGCTAGGGCCCGATCAACACAGGCTACCCCGAGGGACCTCACCCATGCACGAATTTGTGTACCAGGCCTCTAGTACACAAATAAGATCTTTGAATGATTAATAAAAGCATGGTAAACCCTCAACATTTTTAGTGTCAAAACAAAAGCAAGTAGCCCTGGCCTGTGTTTCTTAATGGTTGGAGCATCAGCCTGCATGCCAAAGGGTCAAGGGCTCAATTCCTGGTCAGGGCAAGTTCCTAGGTTATGGGTTCACTCCCAGTCAAGGCGTAAGCAAGAGGCCTTGTAGTCAATATAACTCTCCCACATATTTTCCTCTTTCTCTCTTCCTTTGTCCCCCACCCCTTCCACTCTCTCTGTAAAAGCAATGGAAAAAATATCATCAGGTGAGGATTAACAACAAGAACAGCAAAACAAAAGCAAGTGGAAGATAAAATTCCTTAACTTTCTTTTTTCTATATAAAATAAATTTTTATTGATTTCAGAGAGGAAGGGTGAGGGAGATAGAAACATCAATAATGAGAATCATTGATCAGCTGCCTTTTGCATGCCCCCTACTGGGGATCAAGCTAAAACTTGGGCATGTGCCCTGACTGGGAATCAAGCTGTGACCTCCTGATTCATGAGCCACACTGGCTGAGCTACACTTTTTTCCTTTGTTAAAATAAAAAATAAATGCATATCTATATGCTAATTGTCCCTCCAACCATTTGACCAGTCACTATGATGCACACTGACCACCAGAGGGTAGACACTCCGACCAGAAGGTTAGCTTGCTGCTGGGGTCTGGCCAATTGGGACTCGGCAAGACAGGTCAGACGTGCCCCAGAGAACCTCCCGCAGTCTCTCCCCGGCCCCAATTGTGCACCGGTGGGGTCCCTCTCGCAATCCGGGATCCCTCAGGGGATGTTGGAGAGCTGGTGTTGGCCTGATCTCCGCAGGCCAGACCAAGAGAACCCACCAGTGCACAAATACATGCATTGGGCCTCCAGTTTATTCATATTTATATAGAGAAAATCCTTAAGTAACCTTCAAATAGGTACATAAAAAAATCCATCAGAATCTTAATGTTTAAATTTTGAACCATCTGTTGTCATTAAATATTATGAGTAATAACTGAAAACTATCTCTTCATGAACTGCACAGCAATTTATTTATACTGCTATGACAGCACTATCTTATAGAATAATAAACTATTTTAATCTGCTCATTTTATCTTCAGTTCCCTGAGGACGAAAGCCATGCCTTATTCTCTCTTAAAATTAGTCCAGTGTCAGGCACAGATTCAGTAAATATTGATAAATAAGTGATAATTAAACATCACAACCAGAATCTGTTCCTGTATTGAGTCTATAAGTAAAAGTTGTTGGCCAAAATAAAGAACTAGGTTAGGGTCCAGCCAGTGTGGCTCAGCAGTTGAGCATTTGGATTCCCAGTCAGGGCACATGCCCAGGTTTCAGACTCAATCCCCAGTGTGGGGTGTGCAGGAGGCAGCCAATCAATGATTCTCTCTCATCACTGATGTTTCTATCTCTCTATTCTTCTCCCTTCCTCTCTGAAATAAAAAACATAAAAAATAAAAAATAAAAATAAAAAACACAAAACACAAAAAACTTAGGTTAGGTTAAATTGCATTTAAAAAAAAATCTCACACAGATTGTTACCACAAAGAGTCAACATTACTAATACTCCAATAGAGAGAGGACTAAGGGTAAATATGGTTAAAGTGTGCAATAGCAACAAATTATTTCTTTTGGTGAATAATCTTTTTAAAATTACAAAAAATTTAAAAGGTTATAAAATGGAATTAAAATAATCCCCCCCCCCAAAATGACAAAAGCATGAATGTTTTTTCCATATTAAAAATGCAATAATCTTTTTTCATTTCTTTATTCTTTCAGAGACGTTATTAAGAACAACTAATAGTAAAGGTTGATAGACTAGCAACACATGCTTAAGAACAAGAGCTTGGAATGAGTGAAATTTAAGAGTATATCAAATTAATTGCAAGGAAAGATGCTTTTAGAATTGTTTTGATGAAAACTTCTAAACTATTAAACACTCTGAAACCTCTCAGTTCAAAACACATTAGAGTCTATTTTTTAAATATGCAAGCTCCCATTTGTAACATCAAATTAAAACATCTTGTAATGATGCCCAAAATTTCTGACTCGTGACGGTTACCCCAACATTAAATGGAGCTGTTGTGGTATGATAGTGTTTATGTTCTGTCCTTTCTTGCAAATAACACACCAACTAGTATCACTTAGTTTGATTCATCTCTATTCCCCTACTTTTTATTTGCTGTTATCTACAAGGAATTGAAAATATTTTTGTGAAATTCAGCTTATAAAACCAGTCACCCCAAAGTCAATTGAAGAAAATAAGCAAGTGACTGTGTTTTTGATTTGCAAATAGTGAGGTTGCAAATAAGTTCAATGGATAAATAGGACCTTACTATATTTATTAGTAGTAGTAGTTTCCTTTTTATGGAATTACTAACTAAATGTCAAACACACTTCTAACTTAAAATTATTCACTGACTACACAAGACTCCTGAAAGAAATGGTTAAGAACATAGTAAGATTATGGTTGGTTTGAACTTCAATATTCATCTTTGTTAAATAGACCTTTAAAATAAAGTTCTGGTGACATTATTCCCTCATGATAAAAACCACAGTATCAATTGTTTCCTATTACCTTAAAATTACTGTATCATTTTGTCGATTCAAGTATCCTTCATTTGCAAGTAAGTCCAAACGGAAAAATCTATTATAACCCCAGCATTCTCCAACTTCAAAGTCAGATGCAAACTCTCGAATGATGTTTTTCGTAGGATCATTGCAGGACTGATGAACCATTTCTACACGATATTCATATCTAAAATTAAAAAAACTGAATGTTAATATAGTTGGTAAACCAGAATAAAAAGAGTCATCAAAACATTATGGTCATTAAGTAATTACTTGAGAAGAAACTTTATATACAATTACATTTCTTTCAGAAGGATTGTATTATTTATAAAGACAGCAGTGTTATGAATGGCCTATCCCAACATGACTGGCAGTAGGTCTCTTTTTCCTCCCAGTATTGTTTATCAATATAGCAGGTATGAAATATCACCTCAGTAAACAAATTTGTAAAAAACAGTACTTTCAAAGTTACTTTTGTTTGTTTTAGCAAAGCCATATGCTTTTTCACATATTCATTATCTATATTTCTTCACATGTAAAAATTCTGCCATTTCCTTTGAGATTTATCATCATGCAATTTTAAACTAAATAGTAAATTTTAAATACTCTATTTTTCCAATTCAAGTTAAAATAAATTAACAATGCATTCAGAAATGCAAGCCTATAAACTCTTCTAACAGAAAATAAGTATAAATTAGGAAAGTAAATATATTCAGACTAGTGGCCCAGTGCACAAAATTCGTGCACATTAAAAGAGGATTAATTAGAAGAAATATTTTAATATCGCTATTTACCCTTTCTCTATAATAGAAGTGTCAGAGATGAAAGAAAATTAGTAAAATGTACATGAAAATCTTCCTCCTGTCAGAGACTGGGGCACACCACAGGACCAAAGTCAAGTCCCTGCCCACCCATGTATGCCTCAAAATCGCAAGAGACCCAGACCCAGCCAGTCCCACCCCTAGTGGGCTAGATCCAGACCCGGCCGGTCCCACCCTTCTCAAGCACCACCAGGCGGGGTCGCAGCCTCAGGTCCCCTGGCCTGGCACCAGGGCAGGGGGCCCAGCCTGAAGTCCCCCCATGAAGCAGGGACCATGGCCTGAGGTCCTTGTCAAGCCCCACGGGGGAAGGGGGGTTTTGTGAGGGCATAGCCTTAGGTCCCTCCTTGATTTCTCATTAAGGCTTGTTATGGGAACTCGGCCTCTGCTGTGGGTGCTGCCATCTTTGTTGACAGAGTGTTGGTCAATTTGCATATTCCCTCTTTATTATGTAGGGTTTTCCTATCTTATAAAGTATAAAACTTTCAAGTCTCCAAACCCATTTTAACTAAGAAAGCATTATTATTACAAAAAGAAAAAAAAGTGAATAAAGATAATCAGAAGGAAGACTCAATACTAATGTGGACAAAAAAGAGGTTCTATGGAAAATAACATCACAGGGTAATGTGATCACAAATTCCTAAGTTCCCAGGTCATGGTGGGTAGTCATGCAGCAGGCCTATAATGTCTTTAGCAAGGTTTTAAGCCAGCCCTGTCCCTTGTTCTTGTGCATCTAGGTTAATACACTTAGAAGTAATACCACCTGAAGGGGTTAGTAAACCTCAAGAGAGCACACAATTTTAACCATCCTTTAATAGGCTCCCCACCTTGCTTTCTCCAGTCTTTCTCCCCCTCCTAATTTCAAATGCATAAAAGCTGCTGCAAGCCTGCTATTCTTGGGAGCATTTGAAATCCTGTTCACCAGCATATGTCATCAGTCTGGCTCAAATACATTTTTATAAAAATTCTCTACAAGTTTGCACATTCTTACATCTGTAGTATCCATAATGCTTCTCCTTTATGGCTGAGGTAAATTTTGTATCTCTGTGTGTGTGCTTTTAATTTCATTTTTCAATTTCAGTTTACATTCAATTTACTTTGTATTAGTTTCATTGGAGGTAAATTTTTTTAAAATGCATTTTTATTGATTTCAGAGACAAGAAGGGAGAGGGAGAGAGAGAAACATCAATGAGAATAATTGATCAGCTGCCTCCTGCACATCTCCTACTTGGGATCTAGCCCATAACCTGGGCATGTGCCCTGATCAGGAATCAAACCATGACCTCCTGGTTCATGGGTCAACACTCAACCACTGACCACACCAGCCAGGCTGGAGGTAAATTTTTTAAAGAAAACCACAGGGGAAACAAGATGGCGGCATAGGGTAGACACCGTATATGCAGCTGTGAACAACTATTTCAGAAAAACCACGAAAAGAACACACGGGCACCACTCGCACCCACAGGACGGCTGGCTGAGTGAAAATCCTACAACCAGAGAAGAGTCTGAGACTCAGAGGAGCAGCGGAAGCAAAGTACAGAGGTACGAAGGCGCGCGCATGGGCTCGGGGAAGGGCTGGTACCGGAGGTCGTGGTTCTTTTCCAAAACGGAGAGAGCCACAAGCTCCCAGCGGCTCTGAACTCCAGTTCCAGACGAGTTTCGGAGGTCCCACAGACACCCAGAGACTGGCATCAGGAGGAAATCCAAAACGGGTTTCTCTCAGCGTTGCTTGCAGCAATTACCGTGG
>PVJC01020730.1:0-28884 GCA_004026665.1 Murina feae
CCCACTTCAAGTGTTCCCACCACCCAGCTAGTGTTCCCACCACCCAGCATGTGTTCCCACCACCCAACTGAAGAATGAACCATTATTGATATACTCAAAGCCCCTCACACTTCTCTATTGTATCCCCTCTTCCCCCAGAGGCAGCCACCATCCTGAGTTTGTCATTGACCAGTCCCACAAATGCTTTAAATGTTTGCTACACGTATATGTGCCCTTACAAGATATGTGGCATCATTATGCAAGTTTTCAGGCATTATGTAAATGGCAACACTTTCTATGTATCCTTCTTCCCTTCCTTTCCCCCCCAAGTTCACCTGCTGATACAAGTAGCTCCTGTGTATTCATTTTCTCAGCAGCACAGCATTCCATTGTAGAGATGTGCTTTTTGGGGTGTAACTGGATATGTACATTTTTTTGTAACTGTGTGTTCTCCCAGGAATAGGCATGTAGGGTTCTCCAGATGCTGTCATTCTTGACCCCTCTTCTCTCATGCAGCCACCTAGTCCCATTTTCTACTCAGTTATTCAAAAAGAGCTTCAGATATAATTCTCCAAAGCAAGTCCCCTATCTAGGATTTTATTACCTGTCACCTGGACAACCCCAGTGGTCACCTAACGCCCCCGCAGGCTCAGTGTTCCACAGGGCCTTTCTCCCCTCAGCAAACCTTCTCTCCCACCCTGCACTCGGCCACTCCTGAGCCCAGGGAGTGGGTGGTATGGTGGTTCCAGGTCTGCCATCAGGAGGGGCACTGGGCCCTCCCGGGGAGGAGCCTTCTAGTCTGGTGCGGGAGCTCCGGAGACCACCTCTATGCCCTCCTGTGAATCCGGCCCATCTTCCAACGGCTGCTGGCCAGCCCCCCCCAACTTCCCCACCCACCCCACCCAGCCCCTCTTGCCTGGGACAGAGGGCCTTTCAGCCGTGGCTGCCACCAGGATCACCTTCTCAGGAGGGGCTGTTTTTCTAAACTTTTGATCCTGAGGTGGAGACAGAGGCAGGTGTGGAGGGGCCCGGGGCTGTGTGGTATGGGCCCCTGCCCTTGGTGGGCCTCTTGGCGTAAACAAACCTGAGTAGCAGCCTGTGTGTGCCCGTGTGTCTGCCTGTGCTCAGGTGTATGCGTGTGTATGCGTGTGTGAGTGTGTGTGTGCGTGCAGTCGCTGTGACTTCCCCTTCACACAAGGGCCTCTTTGTCTTCCCTGCTCTGACTCCCTTTTCCATCAGAAGGCCCGTTTGATTATTTTTATAGGGTGTCTCAGCCTTTTTTCTCCAGTTCCCTGTCCCCCAGTGACTAGACTAAGCCCCAGCTTACCTCCGTCTGCCTAGACAAGAAGGCAGCGGGGACCTGAAGCCAGAGCCTGACTCCTGGCTGGGAGGCGCTCTGTGCCTCTGTTTCCCCATTGGGAGTCTCCAAGAAAAGGTGGGGGAAGGCCAGAGGGGTGTCCCTAGGACGCTGAGACTAAGCCACCAAGCCTCCCTCTTCCTTCCCACCAGACACCCGTAGCTTCTCAACCTGAACGCTTCCTCTGTGAGCGCTTTGATCCCGGTCTGCTTCCTCGTCTGTAAAATGGGGATAATAACAGGATCTAACTCCGAGTTGTGAGGATCAGATGAACTGTAACGCTTCTAGACTAGTGTCTGGTCCATCATAAACGCTCGTTAAGTGTAATTACTGCCATCGCAGCCCCTTAGGAGGCCCTCCTTGTGCCCAGCACAGGCACGTGGCTCCAGAGCAGCTTCCCTGCAGACACGCCGCCCCCCCCTCCTCTCCCCTCCTCCTGTTCCTGTGCAGAATGCTTCATAGGCAATAAGGTGGGGGTCTGGGAAGCCCGCGATAGGAACCATTTCTGCCCTGGGATAGAGGCTGCTTTCTGGGATGTGGGGTCAAAGGATGGCGGTTCTCCAGGGAAGATGAGCCCACTCCTCCCACCCCTCCATCCCCTCCACCCCCATCCTCCCCTTGGTCAAGTTCGTCCAAAGAAGCACTAGGTGGGCTTTGTCTAGAGCGCCCTCTGCTGGCTGTTGGCAGGCCTTGGGCGATGGTGGGCACCAGTTCGGAGGGAAGAGCTTTTTAAGTGAGGAAGAGGGAACTTCGGCCCAATACGGAGCCCAGTGTGCTACCCTCTCACCCTCAAAATGTCTGCTTGGAGTACTCCCCCCCGCCTTTTTTTTTTTTTTTTTTTTGTCAACCTGAGGACACTTTGTTCCTAAGATAGCTTCCCTCCCCACTCAGGGCAGAAATGTGAAGGGCAGGACAAGCGGCCAGCCACAGCCTGTGTGTGCTCTGGTGTCTGCCGGTCCAGACTGTCCCAATAGCTGCGCATAACAGGAGGGACGAGGGAGGCTAGACAGCATGCAGAACTCCCGGACAGCAAAGCGTGAGTGGAGAGCAGGGGAGTTCTTATTCAGACGGTAATATGGGGGCCGTGGCCCTCACAGAACCTGTCGGATCCGTAAGAATATTGTCTGCAAGCCCTACACTCAGAGTGTGGCCCACAGCAGGCTCCTGTATCTTATATTACAAGACCCTCTCTTCTGCCAGCGTGCAGCACAGACCTTCACCCACGTGCCAATGCACCGACCAGGCATTTGGGAGAAATAAAAAATCAAAACGAAAACTCGTTGGAGCAGGAGAAACTGCAGTTAGACTGCTGGGAGAGCTGTCCCAAGAGAGGCTGGGGGAGCCTCCTCCCTTTGTCTCCTGCGGCCAGCCTGTGGAGCCACCTTTTTCTTCCAGGTGGAGTAAGGGAGCTGGGAGCCTGGATGCTCTGGGGCTTGCCAGGGGGCTGGTGGGCCCCGGAGAGGAGCAGTCGCAGCGAAACAGGGGTGGTGGCTGCATTGCATTGTGGAGAACCCCGCTGTCCAGGCTGCACACAGCCAGTTGTATGTGTGGGGCTGGCAGAGATGCCAGATATTGGGATCAGAGATGTCCTCTTGGGGGAGGGAGGGAGAGGCAGGGAACTCACCCAGGCTCCAGGCAGTGCCCAGAGGCTCAGGGCCGGGTGGAGGCAGAATGGATGGGGTGAGACAGCAAAAAGGGGAGTGAGAGGGCCTGGAGGAAGCAGAAGCTGGTGGAGAGGACAAGACAGGCCTGGGACAGAGGTCGCCGACTCCCACTCCAGGCCCTACCTCCCCTTCCTGCCCCATTGCTTCCCAAATTTGATTTTTGTAAAGTTCCAGCGGTTTGGTGATTTGTGGGAAGGCGAGTGATTCCAGTTCTGCTTTCTCAACACCCTTCCTCCGCCCTCCCGACCTCCCCGGGCACAGCTGGCCCTGGAGGAACACAGGTTTGAATTCATTCGTGTCTCGGCACCCAGGTGGCCCTCCTATGCACCTGCGGGTTCAGCCAGACTCGGATGCAGAGGGCGGGCTGCGCGTCACTTCGCACATGGGATGTGAGCGTCCACGGACTTAAACATCGCGATGGTCCTGAGCCAATACCTGTGGGCACCTGGGGATGACTGAGGCTTGGGAGTCAAGTTACACATGGACTTTCAACAGCATGGGGGGCAGCACCACGAACCCCCACATTTCCCAAGGGCACTGCCTAAGGAGAGGTGCAGGGGGCCTTTGCTTACCTTTGGTTTCAACAGCTTGGACGCCTCTTTTCCTTCTCTCGCTCAACTGCCCAGGGTCCCCTTTCTGCCCTGCGCCCGCCCACCAGCGCTGACTGCACCACAGGCACACATGCATCCACAGCCCCACCCCGCAGCTCAGGGCCACCTCCACACACAACGCGGGCGGCCCCCGAGAAGACAGGGCTGAAGGGCCCAGGGCACCTGGCGGACGTCTCCAGGGGCGGCGCCCAGGGAAAGGTGCGGCAGTGGGAGTCCCTGCTGCAGGCACCCTGGCAGGAGCTTGTATTTCAAACCTGGGGCGGGCGTGGCTTTGGGAGAAGAGAATGACAGGGAGCATCTGGCAGGAAAGGGAACACCAGGGATGCCCAGATGGGTCATGGAGTCGGGGCATGAGGGGCAGGGGAAGGCCCCACAATAAGGTGCCCAAACCCGCTCTAGGCCCGTTATCTGGCTGGTGCCTTCTGCCCCCCAGAGCAGAGAAACTCCCCACTTTCAAGCCCCCCTCACCTGGCGACACACAAGGGCCCGGTGTATAGAGGACGTTTAATATTTCTGTGCTGGTCAAACGAAACACAGGTGGGGAGTACACGGGGAGGGGGCGGCGGGCCCCCTGCCTGTCGGGAGGGGTGCTTGTGAAGGGGTGTATGTGGGGGTTTCTTGGGAAATAGTCCAAGGAGTCTTCTCAGCAAAGGGGCCTGGCCTGGGCGTTGTGGGCATCCAGCACACCCAGTCCGCGGCCTCAGTCGGGGACCCCCATAGGGGGTCTGTGGGGAGTGCCACTTTTTCCAGCTCCTTGGCTGGAATCCACTCCCAGCGTGACGGGACTTGGTCCTAAAGAGGGGTCTGGAGAGCCCCCAGGAAGCAGTCCAGGGGCGGACAAAGCCTCTGTGCCCTCTGCCCGAGAGGAAGCGGGGCCGAGGGCAGCCTCCCCCGCCCCTGCCCTTTCCTTCTCCCAGGCTGGGCATGAGCAGAGGGGAGGGGAGCAGGGCCCCAGCCCCTACCGAGCCCCAGGGTCCTCAGGGTGGGTGGGGAAGGGGTGGAGGGAGAGGGTCTTGGCCACCAACAGACACTGTAAACTTTGGTTTAAAACAATAACTTAAGTGGAGGAAGGCTTCCAGCCTGGGGCCGGGTGGGGAGCAGAGGAGCAGGGGGTGTAGGAGGCGACAAAGGAAAAAGCCAACAAAAAGTTTTGGTTTTTGCTTCTGGCATAAGAAAGGTCTTTGGTCATCCGTTTAACTGGGGGGGGGGGGGGGGGGGGGGGGGGGGGGGGGCTGCAGTGGGGCCCTGGAGGCTGGGGCGGAGTGACCTGCTGGGTCACAGCAGCTACCAAACTAACCCCGCCAGTCAGTCCCGTGACAGGCAGTCGGCACCACGTCAGCCCCGACGCCAGCCTCCAGGATGGCTGGGCTCCTTCCTGGGCCCGGCGTCCAGAAGTCCGCCTGGCATGGACTCTCCGGAGGCGGCACGGGGCCTCTTCCTGTGCTCCTTGGATGGCGGGCGGGTGGCTAGCAATGGGCAGAGGCCCAGTCAGCCTGGGTCCCAGTTCAGGTTGGGAGGAGGGGCCACGGCCAGTGGCCCTGCTCCCAGGGGCCCGGCAGAGCCCAGGACATCTGCTGCCCCAGCTGTGGCTCCGGGTGGGCGCGCGAGGGGCTGGTTCCTTCTGGGGGTGGTTGGCAACTTCAGTTCCTCTGCCCAGGCCAGGGCGGGGCGGGCATCAGGGTGGAGAGGTTTTTCTTCACAGTATGGAAAAGGCAGGAGGGAGCACAGATGAGGGAGGGGGGGCCTCTGCTAGAAAAACACCGCCAGAGCCAGGGGCGAGCGAGGGGCCCTGGGTCGGGGGGTGGCTCGCCCCGCCTGCGGGTCTCGCCTGGCGCTGCAGGCCCTGTCGGGAGAGCTGGTGGGGGAGGAGGGCCCTGCTGCTGCTGCTGCTGGTGGCGGGGAGGGTG
This sequence comes from Murina feae, assembly GCA_004026665.1. NCBI lineage: Eukaryota > Metazoa > Chordata > Mammalia > Chiroptera > Vespertilionidae > Murina > Murina feae. Next base: position 5,519 of record PVJC01020730.1, read on the forward strand.
TGAGGAGGGGCCTGGGCCCTCCGGTCCTCTGCGGTCCCAGATCAGGGGTTCTGCTTCCCCTTGGGGGGCGGGATGTCCCTGCCCTTGGCGTCTGTCTGTCAGGCCACATTGGGAGGTGCTGACCCAGCCCCCATCTGAGTCCTGGAAGTGCCTTGAGGTTTGGGCGGGGCTGTGGAGTGGGGGGAAGAGGGGCCTGGGTTCCAGGAGGGGTCTCACCCCGTCCTGCCCCTCGAGGCCCTTAGGAGAGTTCCTCTCCAGGCAGCTCCTCCTCCAGGTCCCTGTCTTCGGCAGGCCCTGTGGCGCTGGGGTTGGGGGGTCCCAGCGGCGGTCCGGGCCTTCGGTCCTCCTCCGCCTCCGCCGGCTCCTCTTTTACCTGCACCTGGTGGCTGTGGCAGAGGGACCGTGTGGGCACATGGTGGCCTTCCCCACCCCCCCCCGGAAACTCACCCAGAATTCTAAGGCACAGAAAGCTGCCCACAGCTCTTCCCCAGCCTGGAGCCACTGGGGATGGATGTCAAAGCAAAGGGAGAGAAGAGAATGAGGGAGAGAGGAAGAGGGGGAGAGAGGATGCAGGGGGAGGGGGGAAGGGCAGGAGGAGAGGAGGGGAAGGAGAGGGCCAGCAGGAAAGGGGAGGCCCCGTGGGGGATAAGACCTGGTCCCACTTGCAGGGAGAAGGTCCCTCCCTGACATCTATGGGCACTGGGTGGGGTCTGTGCTGTGTGCTCACCTGTACTGGGGTGGGGAGAGGCGAGGTGGGGTGCTGCTGCCATTGCTGGGGAGCGGCTCCCCGGGGGCACCCACGTCGTCATGGCTGAGGGGCAGGAGGCTGCTGGCGGAGCCGGGGTTCAGCATGCCAGGGCTGTTGAGGAGGGGGAAGCTGCTCTCGGCCAGGGCAGCCTGCAGGGCACAGGGCAGCCCTGTCAGTGGGCTGCGCTCAGCAGGGTGTTGTCACTTCCTCACCCCTGCAGAGCCTCCGAAGCCTGTGTCAGAGCTGGCAGATCTATCCCGGCAGCACCCTGGTCCCCGCCACCCCCCTCCAGCCTCTCGAATGCCACACACCTCCCACAGCTGAGCTCTGATCCTGCCCTCCTCCCTCCCAGCTCTCCTGTGGTCTGGGCCTGGGTTAGCCCCCCTCAGGGAGGCAGAGGACTGACTTCCTGATTGATAAGCTATGGTGCTATGGAGGGAGACCCTGGTGATGCCCCCCACTCTCCCAGAGCCCCGCCCCCACACAGGGTCTGGGTTTTGGCCACTCAGGGTAGTGTTCCCCCTTCTCCTCCTCCTAGAGAGCCCCTGGGGGGGGGGTAAGAAGGTCTCCCTCCAGGCCAGTGTGTGGGGAAGAGAAACCGAGGCGGCAGGAGGGTACAGGAGCAGCAGGTGGGCTCGGGGAGGGGCCCGGTCACCTGGTAGCTGGCATTAAGTGCTCCGTAACTGAGGCCGGAGATCATGTTCTTCACCAGGGTGGGGCTCCTGTGGGAGAGACAGCGGCGTGGGCTTCATCGCTCGCCTGCTCCGCACTCACACCGGACCCTGACCGAGGTCCCATTCACGATCCTGCAGCAGGGTCTGCGGAGCCCGTGTGCCCCATCCACCTAGTCCTCACGCTGACCCGCCCGGCACAGGGCAGGGCTGGGGCTTCGGCGGCTCTGGAACACGCCCCTGGGCTGGTGAGTGGGCACAGGGACCCTCCCGGTGCCCGTCTTCACACCTTACCATCCCAGCCCTTTTTCTCTCTTTGTCTAGATCGCCCCGTGTCCGGCAAGGTGCAGGCTATGCCTCGACAGGCCTGTATCTGTGAAGCCCACAGCTCCCTGCCACCCTGCGTTCGGCACACCTAGTAAGTCACGTGCTCAGCCCGGCGCCACACGCTCCAAACCAAGGTTCTCTGCCCAGGAAGATGCTCGGGAGTTGGTCAGGGAAAGCAATGACTCCATGCTGGCCTCTTCCACGATGACCCCCGTTTACGGAGCGTCTCAGAGAGGTTAAGGGAGTGGCCCGAGGCGGCACAGCGGGGAGAAGTAACTGGAACCCAGGTCCCCTGACTCCAAGTGGGTACTGAGACATGAAGATGCTGAGTGTGGCTGGCACGTGGGGCACTCAGAAGGGCATGGCTTCCCTTCCCTTTTCCCGGTCCCAACCCTGTCCCCGGCCCCACAACAGCCCCCACAACAGAACCCATGCAGAGATCCATCCAATTTGCCTCAGACCTCTCTCTCTCCCCACCCTGGTCTTGGGGCCATGAGGCACAGGCGACAGGTGGCCCGTGTCGGGTGTCTGGGTGGGGAGAAGGCCTCTGGTGCTAGAAGGGAAGCTCAAAGAGGAGGTTTTGACCCCCACTTCCCAGGCTCCTCCGTTTCACTGAAAATGCCGTGCAGTGGAGAAGATCAAAGACGGGAGGTCAGAGACTCCGCTCTGCCATGGCTCTGCTGTGTGACCTCCCCCCAGCCCCTTGCCCTCTCTGGGCGTCCTTTCCTGTGAAATGAAGAGGTGGGGCCTGGGGAATCTCTGTTGGCTCCTCCCGCCCTAAGATGGGGGAGAGCGGCTCTGGGGATGGCAGCCGCCTCACCAATAGCCACACTGAATGGCATCTGCCCGTGTCCCAGCTCCGGCCATGCCTCCTGGGGGCCTCTGTCTCCTTCTAGTGCCAGGGCCCCTCGGGCCCTCCCTCCTCTCGGGAGGAAGTAAGGGTTGGATAAGACATAAATGTCCTCTTTCCAATCACCAGTGATTTCCAGAGTCCCGTCTCCCCTGAGCTCCCGCTCCCCTTTCCTCCCCCTCAGCCCCACGGTGGGAAGGACTTGGTGCCCCGATGGGTGCCCCTGCACAGGCCCGGCCCACGTACCCCGTCATCTTTGGCGGTCTCCGCTTCTGGTACTCCCGCTCGTCCACGGTCCACACGGCCCCCTTGACGTTCTCCACACGCACGAAGCACTTGTGCAGGCTGAGGTTGTGCCGCACGGCGTTCTGGGGGTGCAGCGATAGGGGGGGTGCTCAGGCAGCCGGCTGGGCCCGCCTCTGCTCAGGTGAGCACACCGAGGAAAGTCCTTGTCCCTCCTTCCCTCGCCCAGGGACCACAGGGGACGGAAGGCCCCTCCCCTTTGAGCCAGGGGCTCCCCAGTGTCTTCCTTGCCCACAACGCATTTCCTTATCTGCCCCCCTTCTTCCCGCCAAGTTCTGGAAAACTCTATCTACCAACTACAGGCGACGCAGTTAGTAACACTTTGTTCTCCCATCATCACGAGTCGGACGCATGGCTGTTCCTAGGGGCTTCCGACTGTCACCGGGTCGCGCTCCGGCCTCGGCTGCTCAGTGAGCCTGGACACCCCCTCCCCCCCCAGGTGCCCACCAGATTCCCATTAAGCTCTCCCAAGTTTTGGGAGTAACTCGGAACGGTAGCTGCGGCTGCTCCCTGCCGCTGGGCAGGTGGGAGCGAAGGTGTGGGAGCTGACAGCTTGCTGACAGCGCGAGGCATACAGCAGGGGCCTAATACATCCGCGCTGACATAAACAGGGAGAAAGGCGAGCGTGGGCTTAGCTGCTGCGAGGCAGGAGGAGGAGAGAAAAGAGGAAAAGTCACCTTGTCACTCCCACCTCCTCCTGCAGGAATAACTTGTGGAATTGAGGTCATCTGGTTTGTAGGACGTTTGGGTGAAGGTGGGGGTGCTTGGCCCAATTCCCTGCCCCGCTCCCCCAACCCTGGGAGCCTGGGCTAGGGCCCTCACCCACCTCCTCCCCAACCCACATTCCTCAGCCCTGTCCCAGCACACTTTCTGCCTCAGCTTCACACACACCCCACCCCCAGCCGCCTCAGTCCCTGTTACCTGTCCTCCCCCCCTTGTCCCCATCTTGTCTCCTCTTTACATTTCTAAATGGGGAAGAGCGCAGGCAGGGCCGGCAGCCTGTGCCCCTGGAGAGCCCCTCTCCCTCTCTCCCTTCCAACTCTTGCCACTTGCAACTGGCCCGATTTCATTACCAATTTTAATTTGCCTCTAATTAAATCCTGTGTATTTTTCCGACTCGCTTGCTAATCCACGAGGGAGGCGGGCGGCTGGAGTGGAATCTCTTGGAGCGATAATTACAAAGGGCCTAATCACGCCAGGGCTCCTGCCTTGGAATAAATTTGCCCGCATTACGGGGCTCCGATCCTCCGCTTTGCAAATGAGAATGACCCCAATTTCCGAGGATGGCCTCACCGGGGCTTTTTTCCCTCATTTCGAAGCCTGATTCGTGATGAGAGACTAATTCGTTACGCTGAAACATTAACGGCAATTTAAGGGGTCTGGCGGGGGCTGCGTAAACAAAAGGACGAGTCCACAACACGGGCCCTGGAAGGGGACGGACACAGGGGAGGGCTGGAGAGGACCGTCAGCCTGGCAGATGGCAGCTCTGTCCCCGATGAACGGCAGCTGGCCTGGCCAAGGCCGGCTCCCGACCCTTCTCCCCTGGTCTGCAGTGGACAGCATCTCGGGCGGGGGCCAGACGGGTGAAGGAAGAAGGAAGGAGGAAAGGAAGCTGAAGTAGTTGAGAAGAGGAGGGACCGCCAGGGGAGAGAAATGGGTGGACAGTGGAGGTGGGAGGGAAAGAGTCGGGTGTAGACAGGATGCATTTCCCAAGTAACGCGAATGAAGCTGAAGGTCAAAGTGGACCTCAAGCTGAGATGAAGTCCGCTGAGCCACGAGGAGGGCACAGGCCATGCCCCAAGCGGCAGGAGCAGCCGCGGAGCCTGGCTCACTGAGAGGGTCACCCACCCAGTCAGCTTTCTACTGGGACTTGGGCTGGGTGAGGGGAGAAGGAGAGGAAGACTCTGGCGAGAGACAGGCCACTGAGATGGGTAACGGTGGAAGGCGGCATGAAAGGGCATGGGTGGCACAGTTCTGAGGGAACAGGAAAAGGGGGGAGAGGCTACCCTTGTCCCCAAGGAAGGACTGTCTCACGGAAGTGAGGTCTACGCTGTCACCCTAAAGGCAAAGGGTCAACAGGCAACATTAAAGTGAGCATTAGTGATAACTGTAATGAATTGGACAGGACTCTCTCACCCAGAAAACCCGTATCCAGCTGGCCTGGAGGCTGGAGACTGCCCTGGGAGGGCCCCAGGAAGGCCCTGCTGGCTGAGAGAGAGGGCAGGACTGTGGTTGGCAGGAAATGACATCACTTGCAGCCAATCACAGCCTCAAAGCCTCTCACCCAGGCTTTGGGAGCTGGGCATGGGGATACGGGAGATCAGTATCTCCTGTTGCGCTGGGCACACTCCCGGAGCAGAGAAGGCTGGGCCCTGTGCAGACCCCACCCCGTCCTGGGCACTGGTCGGGAGGGGGCTTAGGGACACTTGTTGAAACCCGGTGGGATAAGGGGAGGTAGCCGGTTTAACTGCAGTTCCTGCACTGGCCAGCAGGGGGACCCAAGAGCCAGGAATCCAAGTCAGGGTATTCTAGGGACTCCTCAGGTGTCTCAGCTGGCCCATAGGACCAACACGCCTCTCTCCTTCCCCCACCCCTCCCCCCTCTCTGCTGCAAAGACCCGAATCTTCTCACCCATCAGGGACACACACACGCTCACAGACACAGAGAAACCAACGGCTTAGCAGCTCATCCCACATCTCAGTGTCCTATTTTTCCAGGTCCCTCCCTTGCCTGACTCTGGTCCCCCAGGAAAACTCTTATGAGGTGAAGGTGCTGAAATGACTAATTGGATGGAGACAATGATCTCCCCGCAGCTGATGGCAGAGCTGGGGAGAGTGTGTCGCTGCCTGTGTTTGAGCCCCAGTGTATACAGACCACGGGTCTCACCCTACCCACTCTACTCACTCTGCCTGGGCTGGAACCCCTCTCACCCCCACTCCATCCTGAGCTTCAGAGCCTGTCCCTTTAGCCAAGGTATCCGGACCCTGGGAATGCAACCCAGGCCTCCCGACCAGGCTCAGGCACTGCCGACTCCTGGGAGCCCACTTTCTGGGGCCCGTGGGGAAGCACCCCAAAGAGGAGGGTTTCTCCCCAGAAAGAAGGCAGCACAAGGCTAGAGGGAGGTGTCATTAGGAGGCAGTTAAAGAATATCCACGGCCCTCAAGAGGCGGGTGGAGGGGCACATGGCCCAGCCGGAGCCCCTCTCCGAGGGGACTGTTGGCAGTCTTAGTCCCAAAGGGGTGTGATGTCAAGGGTGACTGGGGCCCTGGGCCAGGCGGGGGGCAGGCCTCACCTTCCAGGTGGCAGTGTTTCTCCGGAAATAGGCGAACATCCTGGTGAACCAGTTATAGATCTCATTCAGGGTCAGCTGCCTGTCAGGGGTTTCCAGAATGGCCTGTGGGCAAGGAAGGAGCAAAGGGACCCTCAGCCTGGGCCTTGAAGGGTCCCAGGCTTGTGTTCTCCCCCCTGGGATCTCTCTCCTCTGCCTGGCCGCTGACTCGCCGAGACAGAGGAGACTCGCTGCGAAGCCTGTGGCTGGGACGGGCGATGGTGCTCCGGGGGCCCGAGCAGGGCTGGCTGGTTTCAGCCCAGCCACAAAGGCACACAACAAGCCTCAAGAGCTGCGCCCTGGTGTGCAGGGCACACGGGTTTCTCTGCAGGGAAAGGGCTGCTAGGCCTCCGCCGGAGGGGAACAAAAGCAGTCTTCTCGGGAGAGGCGTCCAGGGGTGGGGCTGTTTGGAATTTATCCGGATTTGGGCAAAGGGCACTCTCTGAAATGGGGTGTGTGTGTGTGTGTGTGTGTGTGTGTGTGTGTGTGAGAGAGAGAGAGAGAGAGAGAGAGAGGAGGAGAGAGACAGGAAGCCGACTAAGAGTGACCACAGTCTATTAGGAGACAGTCTCATGGAGTGTGTGGACATGGAAATGAGAGAATGAACACAGTGGGCATCAGTAGCAAAAAAACGTGTGTGCGCCCAGAGAGGTGGTCATGTGACCAGCATAGACGTGGGGCCTTGCAGCTCGGGAGGGAAATGTGGGTGAGGAGGGGACAGCCCCGAGAGGGACAGTTACGCCCCGGCCCAGGATCCTCCTGGAGGCTGGGACCCGGGCCCCCCCGGTGCTGCCTGAGTGCCGTTCCCCACCCCCTCTGGCCACCTTCCCTGCTCACCTGGCGGATGAGGGAGGCGTAGGTGAAGGGGGGCCGGACGTCTGCGTTCTTGTAGAACTCGTGATTCTGGGCCAGCTCTGGGGGGAGACAGGCAGAGGATAAGGTAGCCGTTTGGGGGGCCCAGCCTGGGGGAGAATGCTACTCCCACAGCCCTCACCTGAGGAGATGGGGGAGCAGAACTTGTCGCTGCTCCTCCGGCGGGCGGGGCCCCCGCCGTGCAGGGAGGCAGAACCCAGGCCTGGAGGCCGCAGGGGGGTGACTGGGGCAGCAGCTGAGGTGGGGGGGTGCACGAGGCCATCTGGGAACGAGTCCGCTGCAGAGACGGTCACCTTGGAGAAGGAGGAGCCGGGCACTGGGTTCAGCTGTGAGCAATGGGACAGGTGCTGAGACGGGCGTGGCGGGTGGGGGTCCAGCGGGCCGGGGCAGCGGGCGCGGGAGGGTGCGGGACGGGGAGGCCACTCACTGGCTGGCTGAAGGGCTTGGGCTCGGAGGGCCGCATGTGCAGGTGGGCCATCATGGCTTGCAGCCGCTCGCTCTCCTTGGCAAGCTGTGGAGGGCGGAGAGGCCGGGGTGGGCAGGGGCTGTGCCTGGAGGCAGCCAGGCCCTTTTCCTCCTCCCCGATCCACCAGACTTCCCAGGAAGCCCCTCTTCCCTCCACCACTCGCCTCCCAGCCGCAGCATCCCAGCTCCCTCGGGCCCTGCCTCTCTGGCCCCTCACACCCTCAAGGCCAGGACAGGGACCGCCTGCTCCAAGAACCACCCCCCCCCCTTCTCCTCCAGACTGCGCGTCCCAGACTCCCGCTCGCCAACAGGCAGGGGCCCTCTTCCCCACAGCACACGCCTTTTCTCCCAACAGGGCAGAGGCTGTGCCTGCACAGCACCCACGTTTCGTGGCGCTTGTGTGTGAGAGGGTCCTTGGGCACTGAATGGAGACACAGGGATGGATGAATGATTCATTCAGCCCATTCATAAGTTCAATAGGTCTTTCACAACTGCATCTCGCGGCAGGGCCCTCTGCTCTGCGCCCGAGGGACACGGGTAAGTATTGATTGGCTGCCTGACGGCCTGGCCCGAGGAGCCTCCTGTGCTACGGAGCTCAAGCTCAGGAGCCAGGCTGCTGCGGGCGAGCCCCAGCTGTGCCGCCTGCTGCTGTGTGACCAGGGGTGAGCTGCTTCGCCTCTCTGAGCCCGTTTCCTGTAAAGTGGGCATAACAATAGTACCCACCACACAAGGCTGTTTAGGGGCCTCCCCGAGTTATCCAGGCAGCACATTGAGGACAGCACCATGCGAGTGCTCCGTGTGCTAGCCAGGAATGTGCTTCTCGTTTTTACTAGCGTGAGTCTCTTTTCTGGACCTCCCAGCAGAGAGGTCCCAGCCTGACCCTGGTTTACCCCTCAGAATCCAGCTGCCCTCACCTCAGAACCATGGTAACTAGGACCACATGACCCCTCCGTAAGACTCCCCACACCCCGCCTGGAAAGCCAGTGCCGTGGGAGGGGCAGGGCAGGAGCCCCGCGTCCGAGTCCCTCGCAGCCTGAGCCGCACCTGGATCTCCAGCTGCTGCACCACCTGCATCTGCACCCGGCACTGGGCCGTGCTCCGGTCGTCCAGGGCGTGCTCCGTGTTGAGGTGTCTTCAAGGGGAAGAGGGGGGCGGAGAAGAGAGAGTCGGCCCTGGGCTTCCTGCTATCACCACCCTCCCATCCCATCCTCCCAGCCCGCCCACAGCCTGGAAAGCAGACAGACCCCAGATACAAAGAAGGGAAAGGGGGTGGGGGGAAAGGGGGCAGAGGAGGAAGCCGCCGCTCATCACCCTCCTTTGATGTCTTTGCTAAAATCCCAGCTACAGAGAGATCTAATTGCAAATGAACTAATTAAGTAAACCTCTGACGAAGCGTGAAAACAATTTGTTTGACCCTGATGCTGCAAGGGTCTGGGAGACAGTGGAGTTAATCAGTCAGTGACAGAGCCTGGCACGGCTGTGGCAGCTGGCCGCCTGCTGCCAGCCGCCTGTCTGCCTCCTGCCCTGCCTGTCCACCGGCAGGCCTGTCACTGGGCCATCACTCTTGGGGGCTGACGCTGGGGGAGGTAGTGGGGGGAGTCTGCTCCTCTCCCTCCCCCCACCCCCCTGCTGGGCTGTGCAGCCTGGGACAAGGTGGGGAGACTGGGGAATTTGGGCTGGGCAGGCGGGTAGGAGAGAAGGGGAGATATGTGAGTAGGGCAGAGGAACTAGGTCCTCCTGGGGGAGCACAGCAGGACAGCTGGTGGCTGAAGGCTAGGGGGCAGGCTGGGGGGAGGGACCCTGTGGAAAGGCTCCTTGGGAGGGGGAGGGGTGGGGAGGGGAAGGAGAGCAGGGTGACACCTACTTGATAAACTGGCCTAGGTCTTCACACAGGGTCTCACAGCCAGGCCACTTGCACTCTCCGTGTCCATAGAGAGGGTGGGAACCAGGGGTCTCCTCATGGGAGGAGCTAGGGGAGGGGACGAAGATGGTGGTCAGGGACCCTGAAGACGCCAGCAGCCCAGCCCCAGCTCCCCTGCTGGTGGCGTGTCTGACCTTAACACAGGCTTCCCAGAAACCCAGCACAATTCTGTGTGTCCCAGGTCCCTGGGTGGCCCTCCCTCCCAGCCCCCACAGCATATGCCACCCCTGGGGTTCCGGTGTGTCCCGGTCTGCACCCCCCCCAACGTCCCAGTACCTGTCTCTCCGAGGTGTAAGCACAGTGGGCTGCCCATTGGGCAGGGTGTGGAGGGAGAGCGGGGGGGAGACTTTGGGGGGGGCGGCAAACGAGGTAGCGGTGGTGGCCGTGCCAGCGAGGTCCAGTCCCTCCTGCTTGACACTGTCCTCAGCGGGCTGCCCGGGGGCACCCTCACCCTTCCACAGCTGGGGTAGGTCTGTTGGGCACACGGCTGCTGTGGGAGAGAGTGGGGAGAGGGGGCAGGGCCTCAGGGACACAGGAGCCTTCCCATCTCACCCCTGGGAGCCGGCGGTGCCAGCCCTTGGGTGCACTAAGGGCTGTGGGCAGGGCTGGGGGGGAGGGGGAGCCACTCACCTTGTGGAAGGGTCTGGAGGGGCCCCGAGGCCTGGCTGGGCTGCAGGCTGACCAGGCCCTGTCTCTGCAGGTTGAGCAGGTGCTGCTGCTGCAGCTGTTGCATCTGCAGGAGCTGCTGCTGGAAGGCCAGCTGCTTGTTCCCCAGTGCCTGGTGAGGGGCCCGGGGGGGCGTGCAGAGAGGGGCGCCATCAGCCTCTGGCGCACCGTCCGGCCCCCACCCTGCGCTCACCCCCTCCCAGGGCCTCTCAGCCCCCGGGGCCGTGGGCGCGGTGTCCGAGGCCGCGGCGTCTCTGCTCCCGGCCCAGCTTCCATAGGGCTGCATGCCTGCTCGCAGTAAACACACGCATGCACGCACGCACGCAGGCGCGCAAACACAGCCAGACCCAGACGCGCAGCACGACGCCTCCCCGCTCCCGCCTCCCTCCTTCTGCTGCGTAGCGCCTGCTCCGGCTCCCGCACCGCAGCTGTGCGCGCCTGGGGGGGGGGGGCGCTCTCGTCACAATGATCGATGAGCCTGTCAGGCTCCAGGGGCCACTCCAGCCTGGCAGGCACCCTTCCCACATGCCTGGGGTGCCCCCCTTCTGATCACGAGGAGGGGGCCTTCTCCCCTCCACCTCCTCTCTTGCTTCTCAGATACAGAGAAGCACAGAGTCTGACGGGACTTTGAAAGATCAGCATCAGCTGGTCAGAAGGACTCAGGCTCAGGGAACAAACCCCTGCTGCTGGGGGCACACCCAAGTGCTCTCTTCCCCCTCGGAGTCAGTTTTGCACACAGGCACCGACAAGCCAGGGTGCCAGCAAGACTTCCGAGCCTGTCCTGGGTGCTCCCCTGCCTGCCTGCCTGCCTGCCCTGGAGGTGGGGCTGACTGGGCAGTAAACCCCACCTGGAGGTAATGCAGAGAATGCAGCAATTACATTAAGACCCCTGAGGGGGAGCTGAAGCCTGGGGGACGGACTGCATGTCAGCAGGGCAGCCTTCCGGGAAGAGGCAGCTCAGAATCTGGTTGTGGAGTGGCCAGCAAGAGAGAGGCACATGTCGGGGACAAGGAGGACAGGGCAGCAGGGCCTGATAGGGCAGCGCAGAAGGCCCTGAGGCCCCGACGGGGCAGGGGTGTAGGCTGGAGAGCTCTCCAGAGGGAGCAGAGCTACCACAAGAAGGAACAGAAGTTGGGGCGGGGCTGGGGGGCAGGGGCAGGTGGTTTGCTGAGCAACTAACTGATTCTCAGGACCAGAGAGGAGGACTCAGGGGCCGAGTCAAGAAGAGACAAGTGAGCAGGAAGAGGGCATGACAGCCAGGCCACTGGTCATGCGTGTGGACCATGTGACACCCTTACATGTGTCTACATGCATGTGCAGAGAAGACACAGGGCTGACTTCCTGTTCTCATTAACCAACACAAGGCAGGGAGAGGACCGAGGGGGGCTGAGGGCGATGGAGAACGGGGAGCCCCTTCCCTGTCCCCCCCAGGCTTTCCCTGACTTCCTACTGTGCCCAGCAGGCACTTCCCCGGGACACCTGGGGACTCCCCGCCCCTGGCCAGGACAGGCTGGGCTGCGGGCGACGACAGGCCCTGCCTCAGCCCCTTACCTCTTTGGGTGGCTGCTTTCCAGCCTGCTGCTGGGTGAGGAGCTGCAAATGGAGCTGTTCTTGCTGCTTCTTGTAATATTCCTGCAGCTGGGGGGCGGGAGGCGGGGGAGCGCGTTACCAGAGGCGGCGGCTGCTGAGCCCAGAGCCACCCCAGCCCGGTGGTGGCTCGGCTCCTGCAGGCAGGAGTGGGGAGCCTTCCTGGGGCAGTGGGGCCCAGAGCCTGGCAGGGAGACTTCTGCTGAGAGAGGCTCTGTGAGTGGGCAGGGGAGAGGGAAGCTTCAGCCTGCACCGCCCAGCCCGCCCTGCCTCTGGGTGGGTCCCCTGAACATGGCAGGGTGCTAGGAGCCAGGATGTTCCATCACCTGGCCCTTCCCAGGGGTTCTGGAGGCAGGTGGGCCAAGGCACGGCTCTCTGAGAGGCCTGACCCCCGACCTCCGCCCAGTGCCCTGGAGGAATGCGGGTCGGTCTGGCCTGAGCAGCCTCTGGTTTCTGCCACTCCGTGATGTTGGTAGTAAACAGACCTCTGTGGGGGAGGGGGCACTGGCCTCCCCTTCTCAGCTGCCCTGAGGCTCGGGCTAGACTCACCTGCTGGAGCATGAGCGCCTGCTGCTGCTGGAGCAAAGCCTGCAGCTGTGGGGGCGACAGGATCTGCTGCATCTGCTGCGGGGTGAGCATCTGCGGCGACATCATGGCCACTGACACGGGCACCTGTGGGATTCGGCCCTGTCAGTCTGCTCACCTCACCCCACTCCAGGCAGGGCAGGCACCAAGGCCCCACCCACAGTACGGCAGAGCGGCTCCAGAGGGAGATGCCACCCACGAGCTGGATGTCTGTGCACAAGTGGCTGGCGCCCTGTTCCCTTGTTTGTGCAGTGGAGGCAGCAATAGCGCCTGCCTATTGAGGCTGTCAGAGGACTGATGGGTGAACTCTCAGAAGAAAGCCTGGCACCCTGGGGTGCTCACCAAGGCTGCCTGGTAAATGCGCTAGCTCAGGTGCAGGAAGAGGAGACCCGCGACACGGTGGGTAGAACTCGGGTGTGGGCCTGGCCAGGAGGGCAGACTGCAGCCACGGGGAGGATCGAAAAGGTGGCCTGCATGGCAGGAGCCCGGGCTCTGGCTCATACACGTCACACCCTCCAGCACACCTGTGCAGAGGGCACAGAGCCCAGAGGGTGCCATCCTTGGTGTGTGGCAGCAGTTTTGTCCTCAGCGGTGGACAGAAGCCCAGGCAGTGGTTAGGAGGCAGGCTCCTCCCCCTCGCTCTGCACTGAACTTGCTGTGTGACCCCCCAGCAAGCCACTTGCCCTCTCTGGCGTGTCAGTCTCCTCAAATGTCAAACAGGGACTGGATTAGAACAGGTGACTCCTTCCCCCGCCGCAGCATGTCGGATCCTCGGAGTGGAGCAGCTGTCTGTCCCCTGCCCTGGGGGAGGCCTCCAAGGGAAGCCCAGAGAATCTAGCTACAGGGGAAGGTGCAGGGAAAAGCAGCCCTGCCTGCCCTGAGCCCCCCCAATGGTGGAGTCACAGCTGGGAAGGCCCGCGGCAGCACCGTCTTAAAGGCGTTCAGCAGGACAGGTGCCCTGCCTGTGATCTGCCGCCCCGTCATGCTGAGTGCTGAGACCCTTCTCCATCTCCCACCCCCAGGCCTAGCGGAGGGCCCAGCACACGGCAGGTCCTCACTAGGGGTTTGCTCCGAGCTGAAATACCTTTCCTGGCAGGCTGCAGGCCCCTCCGCCAGCCCCGTGGCGGGGAGAGAGGGGAACAGGGTGGCCCCCTCAGGGAGAGTCCCGCAGGGCAACACATGGCAGGTTAGGTCTCCAGGGGGCTCATGGGCCCTGTCACCTCCCCCTAGTCCCATGGGAGGGTCATGGGAAGAGGGGTGGTTCCTTTTGGGATCCCTGGGGCAGGGGTGGGACTCAGCCTCTCGCCACCCATTAGGGGATCCCCAAGCAGGGGAGCAACTGAGGGTGCAGTGAATCGGGGGACACGGGGAGTCCCACTGCCCCCAGCTCGAGTGGCTGCGCCCAGCCCGGGCTCTCCCCCGCCACCTCTGCAGACATCCCTGGAGAGGCACCACCGCTCTTCGCCAGGGCCATCCTGCGGGAAGGGAGGCTCCAGGGGCACCTACGAAGGCGCCCAAGAGGCAGCATGGACGCAGCCCAGGGCTGAGTCCCCCGCGGCTCCTGGGGCCTCCACATCCACACGGCCTGCCCCACCCTGGAAACCGAACATCCGGGAGCTGAAGGCGGACGGGGCTCAGACCCCCAAGCCCACCTCCCTCCTCTTCACACTGTATCACAGGAGGCTCCACAGCCAGGCTGTGGGTCTGCACTCTCTGAGGGGCTTGGGGAGGGGCGGACAGTGGCCCAGACTCACCCGCTGCAGAGCCAGCCCCGTGTGGCCCCGAGGCAGCTGGGCGGCTCACGGGCTCTCTTTCCTCCTCCCCTGGGACACGGTGCTGTGGCGCTCAGAGCCTCAGAGCTCTGCGTCAGCTGACCCGGGTTCTGGTCTCTGACACTGACTGTCCTCTGAAATCGCTAAGCTCGCTGGCTCCGTCCTCTCACTGGGATCTGGAACACCTGCCTGCCCCGCCTCACAGGACTACACCAGAGGCTGTGGTTGCCTGTGGGTTAGGGGCCAGGCACTTGGCTAAGCCCTTAGCGGGTATGATCTCCCTGAATCTTCACAGCAACCCTGCCTGGAAGGAGGGTATCACCGTCGTTCCCATTTCACAGATGAGAAAACTGAAGCCTGGAGAAATTAAACCACCTGCCCTGCCTCCAGGGACAAGGGCAGAAGGGGTAGGTATAAGGGCTTTGTATGTCATCAAATTCTAGGCAACTGTAAAACCAACTACTTAAAAAAAATTCTGAATTTTCCGTTTCCCCTCTTTTCTGGCCTCCTTTCCCTCTCCCTTCTCCACTGTTGCACCGTAGGTACTCAACGGCCCCGGAGGCCCTGGGTGGCCAGGGTCACCTAGGACAAACGCAGCGAGCCTCCCATTCTCACCGCAGCGGGGAGACTGAGAGCAGACACCCGGATCTTTCCAGGCACCAGGAGTGAGTCACGGCCAGCAGCACGCAAGAAAGGATGTGGCGTTTCCCTCCTTGGGGCTTTCCTACACGGAGGCAGGGGAGTGGGAGGGGTGACCTCGGGAGCCCTCCCCGGGCCCTGCCGTCCTGCCACGTGGCTGAGCTGCTGGCTGGAGAGGTGGCTGCAGAGACGGATCGGGATGAATTACCGTCTGCGTACTTGTCTCTAAGGTGGCCCAAGAGGGTCAAGAAAGGTCAGCGAGGCGCTTGCCACACACGGATCTCCTGAACTGGCTGACCCATCCACCTCCCGTCTCGCCCCTTGGGGTTCTGAGCACGGAGCCGGAGCCCCCCTGGGTCCCCGCTGACCACTCACCAGGCCAGGATGCGTCAGGACAGCCCCCGCGGGCCACTCAGCCCGGCAAAGCCGTGAGTCACAGGCTGGACAGCGGCCAGGGTGGCTGCGTGCTTACAAAGCCTGGCAGCGGGGCTCCGGGCTCAGAGCCCTCCACCCGCCGTGACTGCAGTGCTGGGCTGGGTGCATGATGGGGACACAGGGAAGTGACGCAATTTGGTGCCAACCAAGGACCCAAACTCAGCCTCTGAAGTATGGGGTCTGGGGTCTCTGGGTGATTTCGGAGACCAGGCCAGAGTTTAGTTTAGGTTAAATTCCCCTGCACAGTGACCAGAAGGAAGCCCTCAGACTAGCTCTGGGCTGAATTGCAACAGAAAAGATCGTGGTGAGACAGAAGAACTTCTAGAAATGCCAGGAGGGTGAGCCTGAGGGGCTGAGAGGATGAGACAAGGCTGGCAGAGCTGGGGTGGGGGGGGCCTGGCCTCGGCTGCCCAAACTCCCAGCTACCTGTGCTGCCCCGAGACTGACCTCTTCCTGCCTGGCATCCAGGCCTGGGCACAAGCTGGAGCCGGAGACCTAATATGGTTTTGGAAATCTGTCTGAAGCTGGCCTGGGAGAGGGCTGGTGGGCATGGCTGGGAGGGGAGGTGCACAGGAGATCCCCCCCTTGAGTTGGGGAGCAGGACAGTGTCCGGTGGAGCCGGGAGAGAGTCTGCCACGGACCTCCCTTCATTACCCTTCATTTCAGTCACACTCAAAATCAGCAAAATGAACATTTCTACTCACTCTCCCCTAAACCCCACAAAAAAGCTATTTCTAGGCCCTGGACCCCATGGGGAAGAGCAGCTCCACCTCCTTAGAGATTGTGAATCTTGAAAGCATCAGGGTTGGAGGAGGAGCAGGATCAACAGCCAGGGCTCGTGGCTCCTGGGGAAGTTCAGACGTGGCCCCAGAACGGCCCCTGCCCTGTGCCGAGAATCCCTGGGCAAGGGCTCCGTCCCTGTGGACTGCTCGTGTTACTACTGTGCTAAGCACGTGGCAGTGTCACAGTGTAGGCACTGAAGTGTGAGTTCTGGGGCTAGTTGTTTGGGTTCCAACCCTGGCTCTGCTCCTTATTAGCTGTGTGACGTTGGACAAGTTACTTAACTTCTCTGGGCTCTGGTTCCGTCATCTGCAAGAGGAGGCTAATACAACATCCACCTCATGGGATTGTGAGGATAAATGAGGTGATACTTACAAAGCACGTTGTGTCTGCCCCAGGGAAAGCCTCTGCTGAGTATCAGTTGCTAGTTCCGTGCTTGTTGAATGAGTGCATTGACCAGTCATTGGGAGTAAGGAGGCAAGACAGAAGACCCAAGAATCATTCCACCTGTCCCTCTGACCAAAACCTCTGCTTCTCATTTCAGGACATCCAGGGACCGCTCTCATTTTAGGAAACGGGGCGGGGGGTCTCCCAAGGAAAATGCCGCAGCCTCCCTTTCTCATTATTTCAGCTCTCCTACTCCTCACACCGCTGCATCCTCCCTGTGCCCGACCTCAGTCCCTCCCACTCTCGGGAAGCTCTCAGCCGGCCTTCGGGGTTGGGGTACAGCCCTATTCTCCAGCCTACCTTTCCCTGTTCTCAGAAGGGGTACGAGCTGGGCCCACGGTGCGGAGGGTTAAGAACAACCACTTCAGACCCTGGGAGCTGGGGAGGGGGGTCCCTAGTCCTGACACCACCTGAGAGCTTTTCCTCCCAAAACTGGTTTTACAGGTTGTGACCCCAGCAACCCAGCCCAAGTACCCCTCTTTGCCCAACTCCTCCCCTTTGAGGGCAGTCTCATCAGGTTGAAGATTTTTAAAACGCTGCCCAGCTGAGACCCCACAACTGTCTGGCACACTGAACTTCTTCAAAGCACTTTCTGAATATAAACCTGTTTTACATAAAACCCAGTCCTGGGTCCTTCTCCCTGCACCCCACACCCCATCCTCCATCCTGCCCCCTCACTTCCCTCCTTCCCTCAGCACCCCACCCCCAGACTCCAGAGCTGTGTGCTCAGGATCCAGTTCAGCCTTCCTCCCTTAGATAAACTTCCTTTCAAAGCCCTGCTTAATCCTCTCCCCAATTCCAAGCCTCCCTCCCTGCTGTGGGGAGGGGTGGGGGGGAGCAAGAAAGCTTGGTTGCTGGGGGGTGGGGGGGGGATTGGAGAGCGGGCTGTTCAAGCAGTGACCCACCCCGGAATCAGACGGCGATTCTCCCAAGTTCTTTGTGACACAAAAGGTAAACAGAAGGCCTCGCTTACCCAGCCCCACCAACAGATCTCCCCTCCCTCCCCCACCCAGCCAGATGGGCCAGCAGGTTGGGGGAAGGGAGAGGGGGGGAAAGGGCAGATTGTGCAAAGGAAAACAAAAGAGACAGAGAGACATCAAGAGACAGGAAACACGGGGAGACCGAGAGAACTGGTGGGTGAGAGATGAGGGGGGAGATGTGGTGACCTCAGCGACCGACCGAGAGCCTGGGAAGGGAGTAGCAGGGACAGGCCGAGTGACCACACGGAGACGGAGAAAACAGAAACCTGAGCAGCGACCCTGAGGCCAAGGAAGAGGAAGCCTGCACAGAGGGACAGAGACAGATCTGCGCCAGGCTCAGGCAGACAAGAGGCCAAGCAGAGGCAGGCCTGGGATCAGGTGCAGGCGAGACAGAAAGTGCAAGTTTCTTCACGCGGCCCAGCGTTTCGCTCTGGGCAGCTGCTACTTGCTGGCCTTGTCTGCCAAGCCCACCCTATGACCTGGCCCCAGCCCGGCCCAGAGGGACGCCCTCCTCCTCACCTGCACGGCAGAGGCTGACTGCTTGCTGTCATTGTTCCCGGGGGAGCTCAGGCCCGAGGCTTGCTGCAGCAGGAACTGCCGGGCTACCTGGAGAGCCTGCAAGACAGGGCGAGTGAGTGTGCCTGCCCTGCCCTGTCGCTGCAGATCCCTACGGTTCGGTTCGTGGGACCCAGGACTCAGGGAGAGTGCAGGGTAGTAAAGGGCAGGAGGTCAGGGTAAGGTCAGGGTCTTGGAGGTGAGAGAGAGAGAGGCACGCGGGGTCCACTTGGGCTTGGGGGTAAGTATACAGACAGGAGTCACCGAGGGATCCGAGCCTGCAGGGACTCACTCTGGAAGCTGGTGAGGTTTGCTGCCCTCGCGGTCACACAAGGGGGTAGATGAGGGCATGAATCACAGGTACTATTTGCTAAGCACCTACTATGCGTCAGGCACTTCACAGGTGCCTGGGAGGTAGAACTCTTCAAGTTCTTCTGCCTGGACTAACCATCAAATCCACACCAGGCAGATTAGCAAGAGAAACACATTACAGTTTAATAACACGTATGCGCCCTGTGTACAGGGGAGAGACGCCACCGCCTTCAGTACCTCCTTCAGCTGAGGACAAAAGATGATGCTGGGGTGGAGTCGTGAGGAAGTTGCCAGGAAAAGCACAGTGAACAGGGGAAGGTGGCTGCGCAGACTGAAGCCCAGGCCTTCTCTGCTGACCGCGAGGGCAGGCCTAGTGCAGTGAGGGGTCACATCCTCACCAAGAGAGCTCGCCCTCACAGGCGCGCAAGGCCGTACAGACGGTGCCTGGTTTTCAGAGCTTCTCCCGGGGCTGCTATTTCTTAAAGTGAACCAGCCTAAAATAATCCATATGCCCCAAGTGGCATCTTCTGGGGCAGTGCACTCTGCCCTTCCCTCTCCTCCCTCCCCACCCTGTCACAGGCAAGCTTGCATTTAATTCTCTCCTGTGAGGCTGTGAGGTAGGGATGATCAGCCCTGTTTTGCAGATGAGGCAACAGTCTCCAGGAGGTTAAGTCACCTGCCCAACATCACACAGCTAGGAGGTGTCAGACGGGACTGGAGGCCAGAACGCCTGACTCCAAGACCAACTGCCTTCCTATGTGCTGGGTCCAGGGGCCAAGGGTGGTAGCATTCACTTGGGTCAGAACCCCCAGCTGGGGAGTGAGGGTGGAGGCACAGGGTCTGCACACAGTGGCTGAGTCCAGGGGGTCTGGGTGCAGGGCCCCGTGGCACTGAGGGAATTCCAGTCCCGCAGTGAGTTACACTGACCGGTCAGCTCTTGGAGGCCATGTGGCTTGTGGACTCTGAGCCAGCAGAGTCACGGGAGGGGGAAGTGCGTGCATTTACAGGAGGAGCAGTTCGGCCGGCAGAGGGCCTGGGACGTGGGCAGACGGGCTATGAGAGGTTGGGTGGCAGAGCGAGGGGCCAGGGAGAAGTTCTTCGTAAGGTCAGCGAGGCCCTGCATCCCCCCCACTCCGGGGTCAGTGGGGTCTCAGAGGCAAGGGATGCGAGGACTGTCCCCAATCCGCATTCCAGGAGCACAGAGCCTGTCTGCCTCCCGGGGAGCCAGAGCCGCCTGGTCGGGCAGACCTGGGTTAGAATCCCAGTGTGGTTAGCAGGGGCGTAACCTTGGACAAGCTGTTCCATTTGTGTTTCGGTCTCCTGCTCTGCAAAAACTGGGACACTACCCAGCTCGGAAGTGCGAGGGGAATTAAAGGACTGCTTTCCTTCGGTGGCATTCGCCAAGCGTCTGCCCCTTGTCATGAATCTCTCAGTGCCCTCCCTCACTGCCTCAGCCTCTCCCAGTCTCGTGCCCTGCGCACCTCTTCACTGACACATGCCCACCTGTGCCTCACTCACCCCTACGCACACCTGTCGGTCCTCACGCTCCTACCCCAGCACTAGCACCGGCAGACAAGGCCCTGAGGGGGGCAGGGACTCACGGGTAGGCTCATCCCGCAGCCAGCAGCAGCCAGCAGCGGAGCCTCCCCGAGGCTGAACCCCAGTTTACCTTAGGATGGCATCAAAATACCCTGGTGTATCTATGGAAACGTGTCCCCCAGCAAACCTGGGGTTCAGACAGGTGTGCTCACCAGCCCCCGGATCCGACCTGTCTCTTCCCTGGACCTCACACCAGGGCTCTTGGCCTGGGGCTTCTCCTCAAGAGTCACTTCTGAAAGTGGAAGTCGGACCTTCCCGGGGCAAAGGCTCCCTGAGGCTGTGGAAAGGGGGTGCGGGCAGGGCGGGGAGAGGAAGGGAGGGGCCAAGGATCATCAGGAAGGGGCCTCTGCCCCTGCAGGCCTTGCTGTTAGACCCCTCCAGCTCTAAGGACAGAAGTTGGACAAATGCTCTTTGTCCTCCAAAGGTGGAGGGTAGAGGGGTCCAGGAACAAGGTGGGGGAAGAGGATGGCTCAGAGGAGATCCCAGGCAAGCCCGCCACCTGGTGGCGGGTGGGGGGTTGGGGGGGAGGATTTCCAGGGGAAGTTGGCAGGGAGACTCACTGGGTCTCCGGGTAGGGGGCGTGGCCAGGGAGTTGGATTTACTCCCCACTGACTCTCTTACTCTGTGGTCCCCTGGAGCATGAAATTACAAGATTTACAGGAAAAAATGACATGGGTTTGCAATCTCATTCCTGTGAGCCGGCCCTGTGACAGGCCCTTCACTCCCCCTTCGGCCCCCTCGCACTCTGGGCCTTCCTTCCCCAGGGCCTCCCAGTTAGACCTAGGCCCGGCCAAGGCAGTCCCCCCCAACTTCTCCCTCTTCCTTCCCGTTTACTGAGCACCTGCTGTGTGCCAGGGACCATGCTCAACGCTGGAGACAGACACGGCACATGGCCCAGCCCAGGGCTGCCAGCTGGGTGCCGTGACGACAGCTGCCTGTCAGAGACTGAAGTGGAGGTGCCCCCAGGACCAGAGCCCAGAGAAGGCCTCTGCCTGGGAAGGGGCGGCTCTGGCCAGGGTCCCGAGCACAGTGACCCCCACACCGCAGAGGAGAACGACCCTGCGAGTCAGGGATCTAGCCATTCCCCAGGGCAGAACGGTGAGTCGTGTTGGGGGCAATAGGAGAGGCCCTCAGGTCATCAGGGCCAGAACTCAGACATTTCACTCCTTCCTTCCTTCCTTCCTTCCTTCCTTCCCTCACGTTCATGGCCACCCTGTGATTGGAGGTGGCGAGGCAATGGTGACCTGCACAAGGTGATGTGTGTAATGTGCCCTGACCCAGTTTAGGGTGATTTGGATACCACCTCAACATTACCTGCAGGCACCCAGGCAGGCGTGGGGGTCATGGGCAGACCCCGGGCTTGGGTCCAAGCTGCCCTCCCTGGGTGGCTCAAGGCATGTCACTGCTGGCTCAGGGCACCCACTGCTGCTCCACTTCTGCCACTGTCCTCAGCACACGCCCAGACCTCCACCAGGACACCCTCCTCCAGGCAGCCACCGGGGGTCCGCAGGACTGAGATTCTGTAAAACCCCACCAGAGTCACACCCCCCCCCCCATGCACGGGGGTCGGCGCCCACACTGGCCGCTGGCACTGGGGTCTGATTCGTCACTGGCCTGCCCACCTCCCAGGAATGTGGGAAATGAAGGTCCCCCACCCTAACAGATCCAGCCCCACTTTCTCTACCTTTTTTTTTTTTTTAAATCCTCACTCAGGGATATTTTTCCATTGATTTTAGAGAAAGCGGGAAAGAGAGGGAAAGACAGACTGAAACATTGATGAAACACATCAATTGGTTGCTTTCCCGCAAGTTCCCTGACCAGGACCAGGGCTGGGCCAGGGAGGAGCCTGCAGCCAAGGTACATGCCCTTGACCGGAATCCAACCTGGGACCCTTCGGTCTGCAGGCCAACACTCCATCCACGGAGTCAAACCGGCTAGGGCCAGCCCCCACTGTCTCTGACGGTGCCAGCCAGGTGGCAGCCTCCTGGAAGCACAGGTGCCCACTGTCTCTGTGAGCCCCGGCCTCCAGAATCGCTGGTGCGAGTCACTGCAGTCCAGGCTGAACGTGGGCGCCGGCACAGGCTGACATGGAGCTCAGGAGCTGGCATTTGGACCGCGCCGGGTGGCTTTCAAAGCCCTTCCCTGAACCGTTAGCTGAAGCTTCGCAACCTTGAGCTGGGCAGGGCAGGTGTCACTGTCTCCCCTGCAGACAAGGAGACTGAAACCCAAGGTCCCACCGCCAGGAAGCAGAGTCCAAACACCCCAGCCTGCCCAGCCCCCCACACCCGGAGGGCCCTGGGATCCCCTGCCGTCTGGTGAGGCCTGAGATGCGGCCTCCCCTCCCCCAGCCAGGCTAGTGTTTCAGCGGTCTGGGTGTGAAGGGGAGGAGAAGCTGGTTGAGGTGGGGAGGGAAGAGAGAGAAAGGAATCTCTAGGAGAAAGGGGGGCTCGGCTTCCCTTTCCTGGGGCCATGGATACCCAGACCCAGCCTGAGGCGGGCGGGAAAAGGCATTTAGAATGCCGCGCCAGGGAGAGGCCAGCGTGGAAAATCTGGGGGGAAAGGAGGAAGAGGGGGCTCAGGGCAGACACTGGGAGCCGTGGCCCTGACCGGGGAGTTCAGTTGGTGAGAGCATTGTCCCCATACGTCAAGATGATGGGTTCAATCCCTGGTCAGGGCACATACAAGCGTCAACCAATAAACACAAAAATAAGTGGAACAACAAATTTATGTGTCTGTCTGTCTGTCTCTCTCAAATCATTAAGTAAAAAAGAAAAAGAAAAGAAACTGGCTTCTTAAACCTCATTTTCCTCCTCCCTCCACCCCCTGGACTAAAAACGAAACGCCCAGTTCTGTGGTTTGGGGAGTAAGGCCTGGTGTTCCCCTAGGGGGACCGGATGGTCTACCGGTGCATCCAGTAGATCAGAGACCTGCATCCAGATCCTGGCTCCCCCACATACCGAGTGACCTTGGGTAAGCCACTTGTCCTCTCTGAGCCCCCACTCTTGCTCTGCGACATAGGGATAAGCCTGTACTTAGCTCACAGGGTTGTTGTGAAGAGTATATGAGATCACGTACGTGGAGTACTCAGCACAGTGCCTGGCACTCAGCGGGTCCCGAACCAACATTAACTATTGTCACTTAATTTATCTTTCGCCTTCCCAGGCAGCTCCTGGTCATTTGTCCTCTGCCACCCAGAAGGACTGGCTCACCAAACCCGCTTCCAGCCTCCGCCACCCCCATTTCCCCTCAAGCTAAGAACTCCGTCTCGCTAATGAAGCTGAACTCTCCTCCCCCCGTCGCCCATTCAGAAGTCATTAGCAGGATCTCCACAATTAGGAACAAATGGCTTATAACGGATGGCATCCAGGGAGGGCGGCTGGGATGCAAGGGAATGAAGCTAGAGCTTTGAGGGCCACAGGGAGCTGCTATGCAAAGAAAAACAAGTCTTGAGACAGGAGGGTCTGTCATCTCTAGTAGGAGACCACCCCCTCATTTCTGCCTCTGAGAACACGGGGGGGGGGGG
>PVJC01020731.1:0-28899 GCA_004026665.1 Murina feae
AAAAAAAAAAAAAAAAAAAAAAAAAAAAAAAAAAAAAAAAAAAAAAAAAAAAAAAAAAAAAAAAAAAAAAAAAAAAAAAAAAAAAAAAAAAAAAAAAAAAAAAAAAAAAAAAAAAAAAAAAAAAAAAAAAAAAAAAAAAAAAAAAAAAAAAAAAAAAAAAAAAAAAAAAATCAATAAAATATATTAAAAAAATACGGTAAAGATAACTAAAAAAATAAGTGGAAGACTAATAAAAGATGGTAGCGAAGAATTAACAGTTTTAATATACAAAAGCTCTGTCAATCAGTTAAAAAAAGAAAAGATGAATGCACTAACAGATGAATAGGCAGCTCAGGAATTTCCAAGAAAAGAAATACATACAAAAACATGTCTATGGAACAGATATTTAATACATGACAATTAAATTGTTATTTTTGCATATTCAGATGAAAATTAAAAAAAATAATTTGAATTAGCTAGCAAATATGTGGAGAGTACGTTTCCTGAGCATCTAAATATCATGAACAAATTTAAACTTTCTACTATTTCTTGCACCTCACAAAAAAACAAAACAAATAAAATTTTAAATGAAATATAAGCACAAAAAAGAAAAAAGGAAAATTAAAATGAAATTTCTAAACTGAACAGAAACAGAGCATATTGTTCCTCTTTTTTGCAGAGAAAACTAGAGTATTTACCAAAATTTTAAAAAGTAAGCACTTCCTAAGCCTCCCATAGTTACATTCCTAGGAATTCTCCTTCAGGATTTATTTAAGAATGAGGGAAAATATTTAAGATGTTCAACATAGCATTGTTTATAATTGAGGAACATGGAACCTAATAAAACGGCCCTCCACAGAGAGATTAAATAAAAAAAGTCTGTTTATAGTTTCACTTCAAATTACATCATAGAGGACTATTTAATTACATGGCTAAATTTGTCCATATCCACGTCTGATATGAGATGAGATAAATTAAGCAGCATGTATGAAATGATACGATTTTTGCAAGAAGATTTGTTACTCTAAGAAAAAGGCGAGTATAATACACAACATAGTGTTAATAGTGGTTATTTCTGGGTGGTAGTTATAAATGAGTGTTATTTTCCTCTTAGTGGCATGTGTATTTTCAAAATTTGAATGTGTCATTTTATAATTAGAATAAGGTCTAATATTTTAAAATAAAAATTAAAATAAATATTTGTTTTATTATTGATTTTTATTTTATCTTTAATTGTTTTTATTATGGAGATATTTGCTTTTCCGTGAAGTTCAGAGAATGTGTTCTGTCTTATGCCTCATGGCTCCCAATCTCAGTACTGCTGATTGCAGGCATGTAAAAACATAGATTAACTTATGTATCAAATTTATCACCTTCCAAGGTACAAGTTCTCCTTCAGTTGCTTCTGGAGGAATCACACAGAGTTTGGCCATGTGTGGATTGATCAAGAAAATTTGCAGATGACCATCTTCATCACTAGTCTTGATGTTGGAGCCAATGTGGCTCTCATATATAGATGCTCCATTCTACCTGTGTACTTCCCAGGCACCTCTCAACCATAATCCAGTCCTTGTACATTGTACTCCTTGGTGAGGAAATAAGCACCTCTCTAGGAAACTAGTGCCATGTGGGTTAATCCTGTAGGTATGACCATCATTCCCATTCACTTGCTTTGATCGAGTTTTTAAAAATGTTTTGGTGAATTCTGAATTTCTCTGGATGCACCAGGAGAGGCAACAAACTTCTTCAGATCTTATATTTTTATACATTAGCTAAAATCTAGTTAAACTATTGTTCCTCATTACTTAAAAGTGAGCAACAAGGCTCTAATAGCATTGGGTATAGAACAAAAGCATTTTTGAGGAGATAATAAAGAAGGAAAAATGTGAAAAGCAAAATCTTAGCTGTACTTCTCTTTCTGTTGATAAGTTGTAATAGGATGCAATTTTGGTAAAGTTGCCTGTGTTATTGTTTACTTAGTTATTCCTAAAAAAGGAGGGTGTTATTTGGTGGGTATCATTTCACAAATAGCATCATAATTTCTACAATTCAGCATCTGGCATGGTGCACTGCCATTAGTGACTTGGCTGAAGGATGAATATTTCTTGTAGCTTCAATTTGAAATCACCCAGACTATTTTAGCACAGCCAAAACAGTTTTTTTTAAAAAAACATCTATCTTCTTCAGATCTTATATTTTTAAGGTTCTGTTGAATGCCTACTACTCTAAGCAAAGCACTATACTAGCCAAATACTGGAAATCTTCCTGCCCTAAATCCATCCCTTAGATTAGGGTACCCCCAACTCTTTCTAAAAATTCAACATCTTTAGTTCCCTGAAAATCAGGGCACTTTGCTGGAGTGAGATGCTGGAGCATCTGGCAACTGAAAATGACCAATTGGCTCTGAATCAGAAAAGCATTTTCTCTCCATGTAATTAGTAATTGCTCTGGATTTTTCTTCATTGATCTTTACATGGAAAATGTCCTCACTGAGCTAATCTAATGCCAAGTGTGTGATACGAAATGCTTTTCCTGCTTTGATTTTGTACTAATATGAGAGAACAGCTACTTATGAATCTCAAGGAGGCCACATGCGAGCTTCCATAAGAACAGAGATGCTCCTGATAAAACGGAAATGTGCTCAGGGTCATGGTAGGCAATGATGGTGACACTACGTGATGTCAGGTGGCGATGAGTCGCACATTTCTCTCTCTTTAAAAACAGCTTTCTTATCCAAAGGCTGAGAGGCCACTCACGAACATGTATAAAGTACCTACCAGGTGGCAGAAAAGAAGCTCAGATGAGCCCGGAGAGATAAAACAGAGACTCTTGATATAATGTGGTTTTGGTCTGATTACAGACATGAGGACAGAACCGATATCCCCCTGGGAAGGGTCTGAGACATCTCCATCAAGGTGCTGAAGATACTGGGCAAAGGAAATGGAAAGAAAAGGCATGCCAGGCATGGGAACCACAGGAGCAGAGCCACCACTGAGAAGCTCTGCCTGGCAGAGAGTAAAGCTCGGCTCTGCGAGACTCACCCTGCGGAGTCCCCAAGGAGCCAATGCAACTGTATAGTTGCCGGAGGTTTATGGGAAAGCTCAGGTTATTTATCAGCAAACATTGTACAAATGTTTACTGAGCAGCTGGTACATATTAAGTCCTGTATGGATAGTAGTGATCTCAACAGATACTAATTTGATTGAGTGAGGAGCTAATGCACTGTTGCCTGCTTCTGTTGCTCGGTTCCCTCTGAGACTTGGGCTGTCTTCCCTGTGTGCTATATGTTTCCCTCCGGCTTTCCTTCCACCCTCTTCCCCATCTTTGCACTGCATTTTGGGGATGGTTGCTGGTTTAAGTTGTCTTTCCTGCTCAATGTTATTTTGTTGTTGTTGTTTTGTGTTTTTGTGATTTTTTTTGCCATATTTGTGGGAGGTTGGGCCAACTACAAGTTCTGCTGCTCCTTAATTGCAGTCTGAATCTCTATAGCTCTATAACAGAAAGTCTTTAGTTCTAGTCTGCAGGAAAAGAGAATGTAAAAGCAGCAAATATTACACAAAATGAAACCATTCATAATTGTTTAAAAAATGGGAAAGCTAGCAGCTGCTCAATTCTAATTATTTCTGCTATCTGCAGAATTTCTCACTGAAGGCAAGGATAATCACTGTGCTCAGCAGCTGAGGAAATGCAGTTTTACATAAAACACAAGACTCCATTAAACCTCAAAATAACAGGAAGGTTAGCCATATTTGAATACAGGGAGAAACTGGGGTTAGGGAGAAGCAGTGTCTGAGGTTTCCTCCAAATAGTAATATGTCCAGAGGGCTTTCAGCATTCACCAATATTATTTATCCCCGAATTGTCTTACTGAAGATTTTATTAGCCCCACTTCATCTATGAAAAAACTAAAGTACTCAGCACGTTCAAGTTCATTCAGCAGCCAAAATCAAGAACAGAGTTCTGATTTTCCAGTTCCCAGGCCCATGATTTATTCCCCTGTGCCACTGCTCTTGTGTTTCCCACACTGTGACCTACCAGATGGCAGCCTCAGCTGAAGCCAACCTCAGCTGAAGCCAACGTCTGAATATTCTTGTGTTAGGCATTTACTTGCATAAATGTCATGCGATATTGCCATTTCCTCTATTAATATGGATGTTTCTGTTGGGAACATCTCTCCTTATCCATCTTCTAGGGATACTTTCCTAGTAAGATTTAATGCTTTGTAATCTTGAACTTTCAGATGACTGAATAACCACCCCGAAATTTTATTTTTCAATTTCTTTTGTGATAGATATGTGCCATGGCTTTCCTTCTATGGGCCAGCTTCAGTGAATCTCTTAGAGAGTTTATTCTTTTGTTTTAGTAAACATAAGAAGATTCTTGCCCTGGCTGGTGTTGCTCAGTGGATAGAGTGTCAGCCTGCGGACTCAAGGGTCCCAGGTTCGATTCCAGTCAAGGGCATGTACCTTGGTTGCGGGCACATCCCCAGTAGGGAGTGTGCAGGAGGCAGCTGATCGATGTTTCTCTCCCATCAATGTTTCTAACTCTCTATCCCTCTCCCTTCTTCTCTGTAAAAAATCAATAAAATATATTTTTTTTAAAAAGAAGATTCTATTTAGCTTTTTCAAATACTATACCTACTTCTAGGTGTTTGACTGTGTGTCTTATTTCCAAGCTTCCCTGTTTCATCTGTCTGTTATGAAAGAGACAGAGCCCAGCCAGAGTTGCTCAGTGGTTAGTGTCAACCTATGGATCAGGAAATCACAGTTCCATTCTCAGTCAGGGCATATGCCTGGGTTGAGGACTCAATACCTGATATGGGGCATGAAGGAGGCAGTTGACCAATGATTCTCTCTCATCACTGATGTTTCTATCTCTCTTTCTACCTTCGTCTCTGAAATCAATAAAAATATATAAAAAATATAATATTAAAAAAAGAGACAGAGATTCAGACATCCAATTCTGTATTCCATAAACTTATAGTCAGATAGGCTGGCCAGGGCATCCATTCATTAATTTATTCACTCATTCTCCAAACAAATGTTTATTGAGCAACTGGGACATATTAAGTCCTGTATGGATAGCAGTGATCTCAACAGATGCTGCCTCTGTCCATCAAAGACTCTATAATTGAGTGAGGAGCTAATGTTTTACTCTTGGCTAAAGCAGGAAGAGAGTACTATGGGATGCATAGGAGCAACTCCTCCCATAGAAACAGAAAAGCTTCCTGAAAATAAATACCTGATACCTGAAACCAGGTAGCAGAGAAAATGAGCATTGCAGAAAGAAGATGCATAACGATCCTGAAGAGAAAGGAAGCCTATTGCATTTAAGAATCCCAAACAGAGCTTAATATGAGTGTCCCTGAAGCCTGAAGGAGGAGACTGGTAAGAAACTGATGCAGTAGAGACTGCATTATGAATGGAAGCACCTGGGGGTAGAGAGTATATATGACATCAGAACTCTTTAAACATCCTTGAGTGTTTGTTTTTAAAACCCTCACTGTCTCCTTGGTAGAGAAAATATTAGACTAGTGGCTCTCCAAATGTTCTTAGGACCAGGGGAGTGAGTATTACCTGGGAACTTGCTAAAAATGAAATTATTGGGCCCACCCACCACAGGACTACTGATGCAAAAATTCTGGATATGGGGACTTGCCAGTATGCAGTTTCCTGCCTTCAGCATGCCTCTGAAGCGTAAGAACCACTCATTAAAGAGGAACGCAATCAGAGAAGGAGAGACTATTTAGGACATTGGGGCAATAAGCCATGTGAAGTTATATAAATAATTACAATGCGAGCCAAAAGATTCAGGTGTCCTGGCAGAGGTACAGGACAACTTCTGTGCTTGATTAGAAGAAGCAGGTCAGGCTGCTAACACGGATCTTTCAGGGGAGAGGTCATTTGAACTGAATCTACAATTTTAGCTGCTGCTGCTTTATGTATCACTGTTTTTCTAACTATATTCCTGATCATAGTTTAAAAAAATGTTTAACTGTCACACAGCTAGCTTGGTATAAATGGTGACCACTGAGTTACCTTTGTAGTGAATAATTTCTCAATGGAATATTCTTTCATTAAAAATTGTGCACAATCAATTGATTCAAACTCTTGTAAATAATTGTGACAAAATTATACTTCTTGGGTTATTTTTGAATATTGAACCTCTTTTTAGTAATTTCTCATATATATAACCTATAGATGAAAAGAAATAGAAATAGATTTGGTTCTTCCAAAGAGATTTTGCTTACAAAATTGTATACACACACTACAGGTGTGTATGCATGTACATATGCATTCATATGTGTACATACATACACATGTACATTTATCTACAATATTGTTGAATTTAGCATTTATCTGTCATTCATGTTTGCTAATATAATAAAAAAGTAATATGCAAATTGACTGTCACTCCAAGTCACCTAAGCCATGCCCACCAGCCAAGCCACACCTCCCAGCCAATCAGAGTGGCTGTATGCAAATTAACCCAGCCAAGATCGAGGCTGGCAGCCACGGAGCTAGAGTAAACAGGAGGCTTCTGTTGCAACTGCCTGACTAGGCCGGTGGGCCTCTGCTCAAGCAACAATGTTTCAATTATAGAAGCCACGGAGCTGGAACAAACAGGAGGTTTCCCTTGCCTGCCTAGGCCTCCGCTCAAGGTAACAAAGTTTCAATTATAGAAGATAAATAAACCCCAGAACCTGATTCCAGCCAGCCTTGCTGGGACGTTGGGTCAATGGGAGCTGTGGGAAGCCTGAAAACGGCCCTCAGCCCCTCCCCCAGGCTGGCCACACCCCCATGGGGTGTGGGTCTCCACTGGGGAGGCTTGGCCAGCCTGCAAACAGTCATCAGCCCCTCACCAGGCTGGCCAGGCATGCCAGCAGGTGGACATCCCCCGAGGGGTCCCAGACTACGAAAGGGCACAGGCCAGACTGAGGGACCCACCCCCAAGGGCACAAATTTTTGTGCACCGGGTCCCTAGTGTTAATAAAAAACTTTAACATTAGTTGAATATAGCATTGCGTCTCTTTTCTTTTTTCCTTCCTTCCTTCTTCCCTCCTTGCTTTTATTTTCTCCTTTCCTCCTTCCTGTCTCTGAGTTATGACCAATTAGATTACAAATCCATAAGTAATAGTTATTTTCTTTTGATGATGTAGCACAAAATTCAAACAAAATAATATTTAAAATCACATGCTATTCTTTTTGTATAGAGTCAAATGGAAACTTTGCAAAGTTTGCTTTTCTTCCCCTTCACACATTTTCTAGCTGGCCTGCCAAAATCAAATATCCTTTTTGGTTTTTGTCCCATTAACTTAGCACTTGATTTCTGACATTTCTTAATGCCTCATTATACTCAATCTTTAAAAAGTAGCATCTGCAATATTTAATTCTAGAAATGGTGACACTGAGGTTTTAATGTCCCAAGTAAAAAAAAAGAAAGAAAAAAGTAGCCCTGAAACACAGTTTTTGTTTTTGTGTCATGTGTATGTATTTCATTTATTTTTTCTCCATTTAAATGTTATTGTAAAAATAAAGTCAGTGTAAAATATTCAGAAAAACCCTGTAAGGATTAATCATAAGAAAGCTAAACAAAGCGTGAACTTTGCCAAGTCTTTTACAAAGCCAGCTGTGTGCATCTGCTTGTTAGCTTGCGGCCTTGTTTTGAGCTGGGAACTGTGGACACTTCACAGTGCACATGGCCATGGGTCCTGGGAACATACTTTGTAACTGCCAAAACTAAACAGTTAGCAGTTCCCATGAGAGGAACGTGATGGCTCTGAAGCAAAGGAAAACCCCCTGAAAGAGACGACTGTTCTCATTGTTTGGTGGGAAATAAACTGGAAACAGAAAAGAAAAAAAAAGAATGGAAACTTTTGAATTTAATGGTTATTAATATTGACAAAAATTTGCACTGAGCTGCCCTGGCTGGGTAGCACAGCTGGTTGGAGTGCCGTCCAGTACACCAAAGGGCTGTGGGTCTAATTCCCAGGCAGAGCACGTACCTAGACTGTAGGGTTGGATCCTCAGTTGGGAGCATACTGAAGGCAAACAATTGATGTTTCTCTCTCTCTCTCCCTTCCTCTCTCTAAAATCAATAAACATATCCTCAGATAAGGATTGAAAAATATATATTGCAGTGCAATTTTTTAATTTTGGTAATTGCCTTGATGAATAATGTATGTATGAAAGCTTAAAATAGTAAATGTAGTCTAGCAGGCTATATTCTGAATAAAAATATTGCTGGAGAAGGAATGAAAATATTTGAGATTCTTGTATCAACTAGGGTATCATGCTGAAGAATAACATTACCAGGAAGCTATAGAACTGCCCATTGATGTTTTAGCAATGGCAGTGGCTTAAAGGAACACCGGTCCACAGAGTTACTGCATCATTGAATGTCGTATACTTGGGCAGTACATAAAGTTATTTAACTCAGCACAAACAATAAATCAGAGATATGAGTTGGAGAGACTGTCTTACAAGAAATTTCAGCAGATAGGGAAGAGGTGAAAAGACCCGAAGATAGAGCAAAGAATTAAGTTAATGTGAAAAGTAATTATCATCAAATAGAAGAATTATGGCACTGATCAGGTAGGTCAGTTTTAGACTCCTGGATAGAGAGCTCATGTTATATGCACATTTCTTTGATGTTATTTAGTATTTTGGAATGTTTTCTACTATGTAAGAATTTGTAGGCAATGTAACATCCTGAGACTATTTCTGTGAATTGTATTCCAAACTGTACTACTCACTTCTTTATTGTACTAGAGACCAGCAGTTATTAAAACAGCTCAGTGAGCTGCACTGCAGGCAAATCAAGTGTCTTCCTTTTTCTTCATATCACTGAGCGTGGCTCAAAGTTGTTCTTACAAATGACCTCTGCTTCCAATAAGCTTTAGAAAAATGTAAAATGATTACAGTTTCTTTGAATCGACATTTAAAAAATACACTGGGGTTTTATTAACTCCCTTTTTTCCTTTTTCTTTTTAATTGATTTCAGAGAGGAAGGGAAAGGGAGAGAGAAATAGAAACATCAATGATGAGAAAGAATCATTGATTGGCTGTCTCCTGCACACTCCGGCGCTGGGGATCGAGTCTGCAACCCAGGCATGTGCCCTGACAGGAAACTGGACCATGACCTCCTGGTTCATAGGCTGACATTCAACCACTGAGCCACACCAGCCAGGCAACTCTATTTTCAACCAGATAGATTTTCTTTATGTGGCTCATTTGGTGATTTATAACTTTATTAGGAAAGTAATATTTTATCTAAATGTCTATGAATCATAGTAGGTGATTATAAACTAGTTTATATTAGAACATGATTATATTGGAATTAAAAATCATTGGCTTTTGGATTCTGTCTCTGCAATAATAACTATATGATGCATCTAATTCTACTATACAATTGTCTTTGAATATAGGAAATTGTAAATTTATTGAACCACTGCCTCTGTATAAAATGTAGCATTAACTTTAGATTAGAAAAAAAAATAGGAGACAGAAAACCTGCTTCTTCCAAATTCCCAGGGGCCAAGTATGTCTGCTATGCATCCAGGTGAGAAACCCTTGAAATTGCATCAGTATCTATCACAACATTATATGCAACTGTTAGCCCTTCATATATAAAAGAACACATCTTTGTGAGTTGAACTAAATTCAAATTAGTTTATTTAATCTCACTTTTATTCTGATATTAGTGGAAAACAATTTTGAGCACATTTGGAGTTATTTTGCTGTTTATCAGTTTATCTTGACTCAAACTATACTTAATTTTACAATCAAATTTATCTCATTGTATTTTTAAAGCTAAAATCTGGTGCATCAATTATGAAAAGTCATAGAATTACCAACTGGTCACTCTGTCAGCTAAAATTTTTTTTTTGAAGAATAAAACGTTTTCTAGGGACTGTATGTGAGATAAGGCATTAGAGTGTGTTTTTTCTCCCAGTTCTCTTCCTGTGCTTATATTAAGTATCTATATTTTTCCCCTGCTTCATTTAAAATGCATTGCCCTTGAGCTGCTGAGATAACCTGGAACAGTCTCAATCAGATAAGGGAGATGGAATTCTTAAAAAGTTTATAGTGTTTGTTTATGTATTAAAGCATCTTTGAGATTTCAAAACTGTATTTACAATCTAGGTGATCCAGCCACAGCCCAACTTGCCAATCAGCTCTCACCCTTCCTGAGCATGTGGCTTGGGAGCGCATCTGGCAGCTCTCAGCGTGAAGAAAGAGCCTGTGTTAGTTGGTGATGGTGGAGGTAGAGGAGGGAGAAGTTCAGGTGTGGGAGACCGAATTGTGCTCCTTTTGACATCCTGTGATGTGCATGTAGACAAGCTATTTATTCACAGGAGAGATGATGGAGACCTGGCATGCTTTCCAGGGAACAAGCAGCCAAGAAAAGAGGGCGTGATGGCTCCCTACCTGTCCTGTGTCCTCACAGCTGAGAGCCCAGCAAAGGGGATTACAGCCCTGAACCACGCAGCCTCCTCCAACTCTAACAATAGACTACAAAGGAAAGCCGCCTGATGTTCCCAGACAGTGAATTGAGATAGCTCTGCTGGGACTGCAGTCCCTGCACAGACCTTTTAAGGGGCAGGAGTGGGTGGAGTCAGGAAGGAGAAATATCATTAATGCAGCTCATCTCAGACTGGTGCCATGATCTTGGGCTAGTGAGCTATACATCAGGGGAAATCCTTTCTCCTTTTCCTCTCCCTGACCCAATATCTACAAAAAAATTTATTTTCATAGACATTTGCCTTTGTTCATCCATTTATTCTTGTCTGAACATTCATCTAGTGACCATTTTACACTTGGTAAAATACCAGGCCTGGGACAAGCAATCCATAGACATGCTCTGTCCCAAGGACCTCACAATCTAGAAAGCAGCGATTTTCAACCAGTGTGCCATTAAAAATGCTTAAACATGCAATACCTGACTATTTATCAGTGCACTGACCTCTTTTCCTTAGGATGTCAAATAAAAAGAATTACAACAGCTAACACAACAATAGCCATCAGGTGTGAATGGATAAAAATTATACCTATTCAGCCCTAACCGGTTTGGCTCAGTGGATAGAGTGTCGGCCTGTGGACTGAAGGGTTCCAGGTTTGATTCTGGTCAAGGGCATGTACCTTGGTTGTGGGCACATCCTCAATAGGAGGTGTGCAGGAGGCAGCTGATCGATGTTTCTCTCTCATCGATGTTTCTAACTCTCTATCCCTTTCCCTTCCTCTCTGTAAAAAGTCAATAAAATATATTTTTTAAAAATTGTACCTATTCATATACAGTATATTTATATTGGTGTGATGCAGAATTTTACAATTAGCTTACAAGTGCCAAGAGATGAAAAAGGTTGAAAATCACTGTAGCAGAGGAAACAAATGCGTCAAAAGACCAACAAAAAATAAGGAGAAAATGCAGTAAATTATACTGACTCCAAGCCAGACACGCCCTAGTGACCCTGACTATACCTTTTATCCTCTGTGGCCTCCTTTACTGCATCATCAGCAACGATTCAGGTGAAGTTTTAGTGCAGCGGTTCTCAACCTGTGAGTCGTGACCCTTTGGGGGTCGAATGACCCTTTCATAGGGGTTGCCTAAATACATCCTGCATATCAGATATTTACATTACGATTCATAAGAGTAGCAAAATTACAGTTATGAAGTAGCAATTAAAATAATTTTATGGTTGGGGGGTCACCACAACATGAGGAACTATATTAAAGGGTCGCGGCATTAGGAAGGTTGAGAACCACTATTTTAGTGGCTCCAAGTCAGTGAGCAGAGTTTCTATGACTTAAATACTTACTAGTTTTATTTTTCATTTTAATATTGAAGAGCTGGTAGGAGAGAGTCAAAATATATAATAACCATAAATAGAAGTCTACACAACAAGATGATGGATGACTTTATCCCCCTAATTATACAGGGGTGGCTGTTCCTTGCTATAAAAACCTCAGGCTCTGGGAAAGATGGCATTTCCCATTAGGAGGAAGGGGACAGTTGTGAGTGAGGAGTAGATAAAGGGGTAGAAGAGCACTGAGAGGCCATGTGCATGGGTCATGTGGTTAGGGGTCAGGCACGTCTTTGCTCCTGTCATAGAACCCAGGAGATGGGAGAAATGTCTCTAGAAGATTTTTAGAAGTTATGCTTAATGAAGTGCCTTAGAAATCCTCAGAAATACTCCCTAAGGAAGATCCACAGTAAAGATCCTATCCTATATAATAAAAGCCTAATATGCTAAGTGTCTGGTTAGCTGTTCAATTAATCATAAAGCATAATATGCTAATGATATGCTAAGGCTGCTCAACTGCTCACTATAACATGCACTGACCACCAGGGGGCAGATGCTTTGACCGGTAGGTTAGCTAGCTGCTGAGGTTTGGCCCATCAGGACTGAGTGAGATGGGCCAGATACACCCTGGAGCCCTCCTGCGGTCCCTCTCAGCTGGCCAACCTACCGTGTCCCTCCCCAGCCCTGATCATTCACAGGTGGGATCTCTTGGCCTGGCCTGCATCCTCTTGTAATCTGGGACCCCTTGGGGATGTTGGAGAGCTGGCTTTGGCCCAATTCTGCAGGCCAGGCTGAGGGACCCCATTGGTGCACAAATTCGTGCACTGGGCCTCTGGTATATACATATGATAATTCTATTTGGTCGGGCTGCTATTTCCTTATTGTGAATCAGGTCTGCTTAGTTGTGTGCAATTGTACAGATATTGCTGAATGTGTGTTGTGTAGGAAGAACAATGGTTTGAAAGTGAGAACACCTGTGTCACACCCCAGGTTCTGAGCAAAATATTCACTTTCTAGGTTTGTAGTATCATGAGAAGTAAGATTTTGAAACCTCTAAAGAAGATTTCAATGGTGACAGAAAAGGAGAAAGAATGATCTGGTGAGGAGCTTTTGTCAGGGTTTTTCTGGTATTGAGTTCTTTAATTAATATCTTGAAATGCTCTCCTTAATAAACATAACATTTGTCCAGGGAACACCTAAATGGAATCTTTTATCATGCATCCAGAAGCTAGAAACAGCCAGCTGAATCTAGTGTTCTTTGTACAGCCTCTATTAAGCCTGCCTCACTGTTACCATGAATACTGAAAGATTCGGGGGCTGAGCAAAAGAGATGTGTTCACCCGGAGCCCATGCTCTGACAGACTCCTTGCTGGTTGCTTATACTATCAAGTGCTTTACTTAACAACTCATTTAGTCCTTAAACTACTCCACAAGATAGGAAACATGTATCCATGTTTTGACAGATGAAGGTACAGCCTAAATTCCCAGTGCTTGTGAGGTGAGAAGTGGTATAGGAATACCTGATGATCATCCAGCCTGTGCCCCCCTCTTTACTTCCTATTCCATTACAATGATTTTCACAAAACAAGGCCACTTTGTCAGTATCCATGGTGCCATCAAGACTATGAGCTGAAGTAAAAGTTCATTAGGATGCTTTAGGGATTAAAATGATCATTCGCCTGTCAGTCAGATATTAGTCTGCCTGATGAAATGGCACGTACCTTTTCTTTATGTAACAACATGAATCACTAGACAATCATATCTAGACATCAATTATGCTTACTCTATAAAAGATTTTCATGTCAGCTACATATAAAGTCATTTAATAATTATTCTTGAGTTTATTTCAATTTATTTTCTTAGGTGAACTCGTAGTTACTATTTTAAAAACAATCTAATCCAAATAAATAAGTATTTAGAGTAGTTCCCTCCCTCACCAGATTTTGATATGTAGGACAGAAAAGATCTCTACATGATACAATTCCATGTCTCTAAGGCTTGGAACCCCGATGAAAAATATTTTGTTTTCTTAAAGGTAGAGGTGGTAGTGGGGGTGAAAGTACATATAATTTTGTTTTATATTCTCCTAAATATATTCACCATCATTGTCATGGAGAACAAGCAGGCTTGGTAAATAGTACCTACATTAGGCAAGTTTTCAGTGCAGGCTTTGACGTGAGACTGCAGGGGTTGGAATCCCGGGACTAAGACCTGCCAGCTGCACAGTCTCAGGTAAGACTGAGTGCTCCCTGTCCTGTGAATGGCTTGTTGGGAGGATAAAATGATTGAGGGAGTAAAGTGCTTGAGTGATGAGAACATGGTAGGCATCAGTAAAGGTTTGCCATCATTATTATATGAAACAATTCACCACAGATTCACTAATGCCCAAGGAAACGCCTTATGCTACACTATCATTAAAGGTATAGAGAAAAATAATCTCTAGACTGATCCAAAAGATCATGTTTTACCTTTATTTTCCAAACCCCATTTCTGAAAAAGATTTTTAAAAGGAGATTAACATGTACTTCAGGGAATCATATACTTTCTCATCATTATTCCATTCTCCCTACTTTCTAATTCAGCCTCTAAGTCAAACTGAAACCCCAGGCCTCCTCCAATCTTTTGATCACCTCAGAGTTTAATCCTTTCCATTTTAGCTGGATTTGCACTAAGAATAGACTGCTGAATTACGGAAGACAACTCAATCGTCACTAAACATGAATGTATTTCAGTTGTGATTTTCTTCAATGTTTTAACTTCAGGGATCCTCATGGCCAAATATCTTTCTGAATTTTATGAGAGGATAAAGAACAATATTCAAAACAAGCAATGTCTATCAAGAGTCGGGGTAAGCTAAAGCTCTGTGAACAGAACAGATGACCTTGCTTTTGTGTCAGGTGTAAAACACTGTCATCATCTTTTCATAAGTGTTTCCTCACATTTGACAATGAGGAAATAAAGTGCCCCAAAAAATATTCCTGACTAGAGCCTTTTATATAAATAAATAAGTTGCCCCCTTCCTATTCCTCTCCATCAGAGTTAAACAGTGACCATGTAGAAAGGAAATGATGTCAACCCTATTGATAAAAATCAGGCTGCATTGGAGGAAACATGGTGAAACACAATAGGAAAACACAGCTTTCTAGCTGCTGTAGTTTGCCATGGTAACTCTGTGAAGAACAGCCCATTATTAAACTTAAAGCATAATTCTATTATAGCCCCAAGCTGATTTGAGTTGGTTATGTTTTTTTACAGCTTTAATACACATATCTTTCAGCAAGGACAACTTAGAAATTCAAAAGAAAAGGTAAAAAGATATTGTCTTTGGCAGCTAGAATTTATAGCTTGAAATGTGTGTAACTTTTTTTTTATTACATCTTAAAATCTGACCGGCATTCCAACAACTTTCATAGCTATATATTCTGGGAAAGGCTGTTTCAGCAGAGTTTACAGAATGATTGTGGAAAATATCTTGAAGACCATTTATCAATTTAATGATTCTGAATAAAGGCTTGGCAGACAATTCAGACTATGGATAAAAGATAGTCCAAATATGTGGAGAAAGATCCCTTGCTTGTGGCAAATTAGCAGTGTTACATTCAGCCTGAACTGTTGCAAATTAATCTTATTCTCAAGGAAGTGATTCTAGTTTCTAGTTCTTGCTGAGGGAAAATATACCCAGATGTCTTGTTTTGCCAGCTCATAGAATCAAGAAGTTCAAGTCTCTTTTTAGTCTTTCAAAGTAATGTTTTGATTCCTCTCCATTAAGGGCTGGTGTGCAAATTATTTAGAAGAATAAACTATCACGACGGTAGTAGGCTTTATATATTTCGCCATCAACATTTCTTAGATGATTATTAACAAGATGTGGTGATTCTAGGAAGCCCTCTATTGTATCTGAATTTAAATATTTAAAGCCTTTTATGTACATTCTATAACGAAGCAGAGCTGATCTGGTAATCACTGCTGTCTTTCAGACAAGACGATAATGTCTTAAATTGTAGCCCTTGTGGAGGGAAGAGAAGGATATTGTTTAAAGTAGATGGTGTCATCAAATCCCCAGAGGTTTGGAAGGGCCATAACTCACTCCAAGTCCCAAGTGTCCACAGGAAGTGTGAAATGTTTTTCATGCCAGAACTCTGTTCTTCATTTTCTCTGCTATCAAAGGTCTTATTTTAATATATTTTTATTGATCTTTTACAGAGAGGAAGGGACAGGGATAGAGAGGTAGAAACATCGATGAGAAAGACACATTGATTAGCTGCCTCCTGCACACCTTCTACTGGGGATGTGCCCGCAACCAAGGTACATGCCCTTGACTGGAATCGAACCTGGGACCTTTCAGTTTGCAGGCCGACACTCTATCCACTGAGCCAAACCGGTTAGGGCCAGAGGTTTTATTTTAATCAGACACTAAGCAGCATTCAGGACTCAGTCCCCATCACTATTTCAGAACTCAAGGAAGCAGGAAAGCTAAGAAGACTACCCTCTAGTGAGCTCCATGTACTCCCTAAAAAAAAAAGAAAACTAATCCTCCTGCTTCCCAGCA
Source organism: Murina feae (assembly GCA_004026665.1). NCBI lineage: Eukaryota > Metazoa > Chordata > Mammalia > Chiroptera > Vespertilionidae > Murina > Murina feae. Next base: position 16,332 of record PVJC01020731.1, read on the forward strand.
GTCCTTGGTTGCATAGTCTAAAAACACCAGTTCTCAAGTGTGTTTTTAGACTGTACATAGAAATCTTAGTCCTTGAAATGACCTTGAAGATAAGGAAACACTAGGAACTAGTAAGATTGTCCCTAAGAAGGAGGAATGGGGAATAAAAGCTGGAACAGACTTAATTTATATAGTGGAATCTTTAGGAAGTAGATAGGATTGGGTAAGGCTATGTGGATGAAGCCCTCATGAACTGGTTAGTGCCCATATGAGTCATGAAGAACTTGCTTCTTCTCTTTGCTCTCTACCATGTGCAAATAATAAGAAACTAGCAGTCTGCAATGGTAAGTGGTCCTCACCAGAACTCGACCATGCTGGCACTCTGATCTCACACTTTTAGTCCCCACAACTGTGAGGAATAAATTTATGTTGTTTACAAGGTACTTTACCACAGCAGCCTGAACTAAAGACACTTTCTCTTATATCTTTTTTTTTTTATTTTGGTATCTTGTGAGTTTGCATTTTTGGTAACAATTATTTTAATTATTTTGAAATAAACAAAATGTAAGAGAAATGGCATTTAAGTGTATCAGCACAATGCATTCCCAGCAATCAGGTCTTCCGTATTTGAGGGAAAACTTCTATACTTTCCAGGGAACCAGATGAGAGTATAAAAGTTTGGCAAGCATATTTATTCACAGATGTCTTTTTATGAATCAAATTATCCCTTATATACTCTATTTTAACCTATACATAGAACACTAACATCAGAAGGAGCTGTGCAATAATTCATCTAAGTAGCAAATATTTTTAACAAATATATTTTTATTGATTTCAGAGAGGAAGGGAGTGGGAGAGAGAGAAACATCAATGATGAGAGAGAATCACTGCTCTGCTGCCTTGTGCACAACGCCTACTGGGGATCGAGCCCACATTCCAGGCATGTGCCCTGACAGGGAATCAAAATGTGACTTCCTGGTTCATAGGTCATCACTTAATCACTGAGCCACACTGGCTAAGCTGTAGCAAATATTTTTAAAATTCTATATGCAAAGCTTTTTATTAGACCTTGGATGAGGAAGTCTTGGAAGGAAGTCATAGAAGAACTTATGGTTAAGAGATAGAAGTCTTTGTGTTCTAGATTATGATGCAGGGCAGAAGACAGAAACACTTTTAAACAACCACATAAGGCATCATACAATAGGTTTTCTCAATGCATGACATTTATAAATGCTATATGATGTGGAGGGGGAAAATATTTTGTGTGTGTAGGGGTATTTGAGAAGGTGATTTGGGAAAGGCAGTATATGAACTGATACCTGAAGGGTATCTATGGAATAAAAGCCCTTTCAGACAATAAGAGAGAAGGCCAGTACATTGGGAGACAGAGCCAGTCAGGAAAGAGCCAATCCAGTTCAGAATTTGCACATCAGGTTGAGAACGTTGAATTCTTTTCTATAAGAAATTGAGAGCAGTTGAAGATGTTTCTGACCAAGTTCTCATGTTCAGATGAGAGCTGTGTGGCGGTCTAAAGGCCGGATAGGCAGGGACAGCTCAGGACAGTGAGACAGGCAGAGGGTGTGGGGGTGGTACGTGAATATCAGCCTCCTCAGGGTGGAGCAGGGAGGGCTGTGACTGCTAGAACAAAAGTAATCAAGTGTGCGCTGGCCTGCAGGGAAAACTCCAAAGCAGGCAAATCTCATGCCTCTTTGCACAGATTTTGAATCTGGAGTTTCTGTTAACATCCTGAAGAGAAACACATGTCTGGCATTATTCAAGGTTACCTCAAGTGAGGAGGTGATTCGAAAGCAATCGGCTGGCTCTGCTAAGGAAAGCATAACCAGGATGGTGCCAGAGGTCGTGGTGATTTGAATCAATAAGTTGGTGCCCCTTTGAGAGTTTTAGGATAGATCATTTTCAATATCCACACTAAGGTATCTTCCGATTAAGGATGCTTTCCTTTTGAAACTGGGTTTTTGTGCAACACAATATTGTACAATAAGTTTCCCAGGGATACTGAAGGTAGATTTTGATGTTTCATATAAATAAGAGAGCATTTTCCTACTCAAGAAGTAGGGTTACGCCTGGATTTCCTTGGAAAAGTTACGCTAGTTAAGGATGTGGCTCCCTTTCTAAGAAATGTCTTTGTAGTTGAAGGCAGCTTAAGCAGGAACCCCTTTTGCTGACTTGCCTGCAGTGTCAAACATCAGAGGAATTTTCCAAGGGGCCTTTAAAAGTTCAGTATTTGCTTTAATTAGGAAGATGCCTGGGTCTTTAATGGGGACTTTTCAAGCTATTGGAGCAGAACTGGAGTAAATGACCCTATTTATTCAGAGAAACAAAGTTAACAGTGTCATGGATGCTTCCCATAAAGCTACCTGCAAATGGGAGGCAAGGGAAATGACAGAAATTTGCATCAAAGAAAATTATATCCATAGGGTATAGCTGTGTTTCTTTTATAAACTGTCAAAACATTAAGTACCAGGGGAGACCATCTATTTTCATAACAGAATATCCATAATAATGCTCTTTGTATTTAGCTGGGAATGGGTTGCATTGTAAATAGAATTTAAACAATTTCCAGCGATATAACTTTTCTGGTTACCAAAAGAGTCTTTGTATTTGAGCTTTTGTTTAGACTCTTCAGTTAAGAGAAAAAAAACCTTCAATAAACTCTTTAAAAATTTAGTATGCTGTTCAAGTTATTTTAACACGAAGACTATGATAAAAGTCTAAGGTCCCTTTAAGAAGTCCGCCCCAGAGATTCTGGAAAGGAATAGTTTTGAAACAGCAGAAACCTGAAGAACTTATGAAAGACAGCCCTTTGACGTATTAAGCTTTAAGCCTGTTGGTCATTTTAAAGGGCAGGGATCTCTCAGAAAAGTAGAGAAGTTAGAGGAAGCAAACACCTTACCAGGAAGAGACCCTCTGTGAGTTCTGCGGAAATCTGGAGAGTGTCCTTGCCTCCTGAAGTTATTTATATAACTGAGGTGGGCATTTCTCTTCTCCCTGAGGCCACATGCAGCAGAAAGCTGTGAGAAATCGGAAACCCAAGCGGGGTGAGCTAGGAGATAATTGAACATCTCAAGTAGGCCACTTAATGCCCTGTCTCTGATTAGTAGTTAGTGGTAGTGAAGCACTTCTCAAAGCATTCAGAGAGAGCTTGCTATGAACGCTGCTTCGATCAAGGTTTTTCTAAAGCGCCAAAGTACTAATGGTGGGAGTCCAAAGTAGGTCTGCGAAGGACTTTAAATTTAGGAAAAGGCCCTGAATGAGTTATAGCAACATTTAAATTTGCAACGGTTGGTAAAAAATAAAGTGAATTAAAATTTTTTACTTCTTTGAAATTTGATCTCAGTATTATCCTTTTATAATACATAATATGAGTAAATGTTTCAAATGTTGACTGCTGTGTTATGTCATTTTAATAAAGAAACTGGGGGTAGGGGTAGGGAAGAAATTTAAATGGCTAAAAATCTAAGGCAGTGACCAAAGGTGCAAGAAAACCTATTCAGTACCCACTTTTATCCGGTGGAAGTCACCTTATTATGCCTGCAGAAGTTATATAAAAAGTCACCTAGCCTAATAAGCTCCAATTTATGAAGAGAGGACAGAATAACAAGACATTATTCTGGACAAGTGTAAGAAATGATAGTTGTAGCTGTCCCATATCTCTGAAGTGCAACTGTCTGAATTCCAAATTTGGTCATTTCAAGCATTTCATCAAGCTGTAATTAGCTCCAGGATTCATCTCTGCTTTTAAAGGATTATTCATGAAATCAATGACTTACAGCCTTTCTGGAACAATCCAATTTGCTTAGAACACATCATGTATAATACTACCTCACTCTTAGGGGCCACTTTTCTTCCAAGCCCTTGTTATTGGTATTGTTATAACCTTCAAAGCATCTCTGGGAGGCATATTGTCAATGATCCCACATTATTTTTTTTTTAAGTTAAATCACAGAGAAACTGGAAGCCTGACCTAATTAAAAATATTTGCTACGTATTATTGTATGTTATTTAGAGTAGTTTATTTCTCTCTTTTTTTCTCACTTAGCGAAGTCCATAACCAAAGAGACAAGAGGGAAGTGACAGTAGGCAATCTAATTCATTACCATCACTTGAAAGTTGGCCAAACTGAGACCTCCACATTTCTAAATCATTTGCTTGGATTTAGTTTGCCAGGCTGTGAATAAAACATAAAGTTGCCATATGGAGAGCAGCTATTTAAATGCTCTTCATTTTGATAAAATTTAATAGAGGGGAAAATTTAAACAAAACCTTATTTTTGGTAACTGAACTTAATTTAAAATATACCATCTTCTTAGAAAAATAAGTTAAATTATTTTGGTTTCCTATCATGCAGGGCTGAAACCAGGTTTTGTTGTTATGAAAGCTTATATAAGTGGCGATCCCTTAAAGAAAAATAATACAAAATTGCAAGTATAAAATTAGCTACATGTAAATATTTATTGGGAATAAGAAAGGATAGCATTAAACTCCAAATTTTTCCAAGGCTACAAATACAATAAATACCAAAATGCCGGGAAAAGCATAATAGTTTTATTAATCTATTTTCTGTCCCTAATATTTTCAGGGTACTCTTTTATCCTATCTAATAAAAGGGTAATATGCAAATTAACTGTCACTCTGCCACAAAGATGGCAGTGCCCATAGCCACAAGATGATGGTGCCCAGTCTGCTCAGCCCTGCCGGAGTCCCCCAGTCCTGGGGGGACGGCCATGGCAGGCATCCCGCTCTGGCTGTGGAGGGCCTCTGGGGAGCGCGTGCACATGCTGAGCAGCCAGGGTGGGATGCTTGCATCGTTGCCACGGTGATGAAAGCATCCTGCTCTGGCCGTGGAGGGCCTCTGGGCAGTGGGTGCACAGCGGCCAGGCCCTGCAGAGAGCAGAGAAACATGGGGAGTGGGCCTAAGCCGTCACGGCTCCTGGATTGGAGAGGGCTCCCCTGAGGGCTCCCAAATGGGAGAGGGTGCAGGTCAGGCCTCTAGTATTATAATAATTTTATAATATTTTTTGAGAGATTAGGAAGATAATTTAATCTTTGTTTTAGCATAGGTGAACACAACATTCTTTCCCCCTATAGTTTATAGATATTTTGTCTCAGTTCCACATGTCATTACTGATAATGTTCTCAGGATTGCTGTCAACTGTAGGAGAAAACCACTATCAAATGTCTTTCATAGAGGACCTTATGGTATACAGTGTAGTCACATGTCTTTGAATTGAGGACAATCAGAGGATCTGTGACTCTGCTCCTATGAGACAAAGAGCATCAGAAGGATTTCTGGGAGCCATATCTGCATGTGGACAACTAGCATTTACTTACCTGTCCATTAACATGTTCATGAATGTGTCCCACTCAACCCAAACTCAAGGTATCCTCTGTAGCCAGTGTTTAAACATGTTTGTGGCCACTCCAAGTTAGCTCACCTCTTCAGAGTTCCATTTCCATGTGGGTTAAACCCTGCTTCAAAGGAGATAAAATAAGAATGCGCACATCCAATACAGTGTTTTCTAAGCAGCAAGTGTCAAGTGGATGACTGAATGGATTTATGTGACCTGTGTCTGTCTGTCTATATGATAAATAAAAGTCTTGCAAGGTACACAGACCTACCCAGTTGTGCCACCTTTAATGATATGGAAGTGAAGCTTATTTATTACAAGCCTGCAAGAAACTTTTGATCTTTTGCAAAAGTTTCTCCTGTATAAACACAATGTGTTATCGTCTCGTCTTCAGCAAATCACTGAAATAGACCTCTCTCTTGCTCTCATTCCCTCCTTGCCACCCTCCTTTCTTCACTCTCTCTTCCTCTCCCTTTCCTTATCCTTTTCTTTTTCCCTATTCCTATACTTACCCTTCTTTCTATCCCTACCTCTATCCCTATCTCTTTTTCCCATTTTCTGAGAATGGAGGAAAGCAAATGAAGAAAAGGACAGGAACAGACGAACGTTCTGCAATTAAGAAGGCAGTTAAAAAACTATTTTACTTGCCAAGTCTGGACTACACTAAGGAACGGAGTGCTGTTCTCTCAGAGACTATGCCCGCATTGGTTGCCAGGGGCAACATCATGTCAGAGACAAACAGGAAATCAGTGGGCCACGGGCTTGCTGTCCTTGTGGGAATCTTCTTTCTAGTCCTTATGTTTACAAACATACTGGGTTCTCCTTGACAAAAGCAGACGCAGACACCCAAAGACTTAAAGGCTTTGTGTGTGTGAAATGCTTTTTTAAAAGACCTGTTGTCAATTCTCAGACAAAGCAGGGAAGCAGAAGGGAGTTTCAGAGCCTGACTAAGGGCTGCCTTGGGCAGAAGGCTTAACTCTTTATAGACACTCAAGACCAGGGTTGTTACAGAAAACAACTTGGTTTACATGGCTATCATCTGATCCAAAAGACACTGAACTTCAGTGTGTCTTTATTTCTTGGAGGTTCGGCAGTGGGGCAGTAGAATCAATTTCATCCCAGAAGTCAGCATAGACAAAGGACAGCCTTCTAAGTGCCTTCCTGCCCCATGACTGTTAACTGCTACTTACACAACAATGCTAGAAGGCCCTCATACAAACTGGGAGGGTGACATCAAGGTTTCTTAACATTTCCTTCCTTTGGGCTCCCCCAATGCTGGAGTTGAGTCAGTGGGAAAAACAACAAACACTAAACCTGCGGCCCTATCTAAAATCAGAAGCAGACTTGAGAGAATTATTTCAGGAACAATAAAAAGATAAAAATTAAATACTTCCCCCTGAGGCTTACAGTTGTTCAATCCTTTTGGTTGAAGACTTTATCTTTAATTCATGTATTCAGTGAACAACCATTTGTTGAATATATATTAAATGCCATTCATTGCCCTAGACACCAAAGATAAAGCAGTGAGTAAAACAGACAAGGTTCCTGCACCATAGCAGTATAACTCGAATTTACTGGTGGAACAGTAAGGAATTTGGATTTTATACTCACTAATATCCCACTGGGAGTAAATATATCAGCTCTTTTCTTTAGGGGAGGTTTTAGATGTAGGGGAGAAACTGAAGAATTAAGTTTTAAAATCATCTCTTGCATATAAAAGGGTGTGTGTTTTTTTGTATGAAAATAGGAGATGGGATATCTAGAGACAATCTCATCCTTACTTGACATTCTTATCTGACAAGAAACAAACACAATAGAAAAGGTTGACTTTGGACTTGATTGAGAATAGATGAAGCAGAACATTGAAGATGGCAAGACTAAACAGGTATCTAAAGTTTGTAGATATTTTGAAAGGAAAGTGCAAGACTCTCTATTTTAAAAACCAACCAAATACCAATTTGCTTCCTTGCTACCTTCCAACCAGACCTCTAGCAATCCCCTTATATTAGGAATCAGAAGACTAAATTATTGACATGCTAACATGTGGTTAGAAGAAATAGATGGTATATATCTTGGTTTTGTCTTCTTTTTGTAAAAAGTAAAAACCCAGCAAAAAGCCTTAAAACTATAAATATGATAGACTCAAGGAGAGCTCACTTAACCTTGCCTATGTTCTTCCCTTCACTCCTATCCATTACACATATGTATGAAGTACAGAAAAATATCTTTTTTCTTTTTCAATGTAGGGTTAAAATGTTTTTTGTCCAATTACTTGACACTGAAATTTTTTCTGTAATAGGTTTATAAATTAAATACTTAGCTAAGGAAAGACTTTAAGTAAAGATAGTTAATGAATTATATAGAACATGGTTTACTGATTGCAGAAAGGAAGGGAGAGGGAGTGAAGGACAGAAACATCAATGATGAGAGAAGAATCACTGATAGGCTGTCTCCTGGGGATTGAGCTCACAACCCAGATGTGCCCTTAACCAGAATCCAATCCAAAACCCTTCAGTCCACAGTCTGGTGCTCTTTCCATTGAGCCAAACTGGCTAGGGCTACATATTTACTCTTGAAAGTATCCATTATCAAGATCTTAAGTTTCCTCAGACTGGAACTATGACTTCTATTTCCTTTGCAGTTACTATAGCTCCTGGTACACAATGAACAGAAAGTCCACACTTGCTCAATGAATTAAAGTGAAATAAACCAGTCAGAGAAAGACAAGTACCATATGATTTCACTTATATGTGGAATCCAATGAACAAAATGAACTACTAAGCAAAATAGAGACAGATTCATAGATAGAGAATATCTCAGGGAGGTGGGCAGTAGGTTGAAGGGATTGAAAAAAGAGAGAAAAACTAGTAGACATGGACAACAGTGTGGAGATGGAGGGAGGTAGAGGAGGGTAAGTGGAAATGGATGGAAACTTGACTTACGGTGGTAAACACACAATACAGTGTACAGGTGATGTGTTGTAGAATTGTACACCTGAGACCTGTATAATTTTTTAAAATATGTTTTTATTGATATTTAGAAAGAGAGGAAGGAAGAGGAATAGAGAAAAACAACATTAATTAGCTGCCTCCTACATACCCCCAACTGGGGATCAAGCCTGCAACCTGGGGATCTGCCCTGACCAGGAATTGAACTAATGCTCAACCACTGAGCCACATCAGCCAGGCTGAAACCTGTATAATTTGTTAACCAATGTCACCCCAATAAATTGAAAAAAAAATTGAGTGGAATGGAATAAGAGTGTGGTGTTGAAGCTTACCTGAAGACAGGACGAAGAACTCTATCTAAGGAACTGAACATTTCTTCTAAGCTAAAATTTCCTGGTTTACTTTCTGACATTTTAGCAAAGTATATTTACCTAAATCAAAGATATCACATGGCCTTAAAAAATCCAATAAGTATTTTAGTAACCAATTCTTTAGGAACAGAGGAAATGTGTAGTGTATAAATTTTCCAGCTGTTTCTTTTTGGAACTGGAGGTGAATGGGTGTAAAAGGAAATCAAGCATCATTGTACAACTTCCGACGTTGACAACTGAGGAATAATTTATGAGAATAAAAAAATGGGAGATGAGCCATCCTTCTGAGTTCCAAAAGAAAATGCCTGGTAGAGATTATGAAACATTCAAAAGCAGAAAATTTCAATAACAATGAACATGGTTTCTGTTGGCTTGTAATTTTCCTGCAGATGTTACTTTGAAGGTTTGGACTTCTGCAACATCTTAGCATATAACACATGTCTTTGGTCCTATCACTGGGATTTAGTTAGGGAAGTCCAGCTGGAAATAGCTTCTGGAGAAAGATCTTGATGTTTTCCCAAGGTGGACATAATTTTTTTGTTTTGGTATAGGAAAGATCTTTTGTAAGTCAACCCACTACAGGAAAATCACGGCATAAATCTAGTTGAGTGTTCTCCAGGGATGCAGTGGAACAAGCAGAATTAAGTGGACATGCTGTTTCCTCTGCCTGCACCTGACATTTACTGATTTCAGCTCGTATTGCATTGTGTTTATATTTGGATTCAAATAAATACAAAGTCATATATAATTGGTTGCTGCACATAAAAAATAATTAGTGCTTTCCATGTATTATATACACATATACATGGATATATACATAAAATACTGTATATATGTTTCATAATTTCAATGCAACTAATTGTTATCACAGAATAATTCCCATTTCTTATAAAGTAATTAGATATTGATTTAAGAAATGTAGTAAGAGCAAAAAGTTGATAGGAAACATTTCTGTTCAGAAAGGAAATGGCAAATTCATGTTTTTATATTTCTAGGTAGAGGTCTGATCAATGGACAACTGCACTGAGGATCTTGGTCATACCTTCTCTTGTTGCTACTGTTAAACTTCTGGTATTACCAGTGTCATGGATAAAACAAGACAAGAAAAATAAAAATAGATGAACAACAAAAGTTTTTATTCAAAATGATGGGCTTGAATCCAGCCTTTTTATTTACTAACCACAGACTTTTCTCATTTTTATAGGAGAGAGAGAAAGGTGCTAATTGTTATCTTTGCAGTGTAAAATAAATTTTGTTTTTTTTTTAATCACTATTAAGATATAAATAATGCCCTAACTGGTGTGGCTCAGTGGATAGAGCATTGGCCTGTGGACTCAAGGGCCCCAGGTTCAATTCCGGTCAAGGGCATGTACCTTGGTTGCGGGCACATCCCCAGTAGGGGGTGTGCAGGAGGCAGCTGATCGATGTTTCTAACTCTCTATCCCTCTCCCTTCCTCTCTGTAAAAAATCAATAAAATTATGTTTTTAAAAAGGTATAAATAAGTGCATACCTCTAGAACATTGTTATTCATTAGTTGTTACATGCGGTTGGTAGAATAAGACATGAACTTTACAATTTGAAATATTATAGTCTTACTTGCTCTTTCTAGACCAACATAATCTCCTAATTCTGCTCAGCTCCACTCCAGCATCCCACAGTATCTTTCCAAAGCAGAAGAAAACTATAGGGTACATTCTGCCATTTCAGAAATACCAAATGCTTTTAAAGATTTAACTGTGTTTCCATTTGGTATTCCTTCACATTCCAAAACTTTCTACTTATCTGTTCAAAGGCTTTTATGAAGAAAATACACACACACACACACACACACACACGATATATATATATAACGTTTATATTTTTATATATGGAGTGCTCTCCTCTGTTTTACTTCACACAGGGCTCACTGCAACCTGGTAAACAGTATTATTATGGATTGAATTGTGTCTCCTTCAAAAATCTGGTTAAGTTCTAACCTCTAGCAGCTGGAAAGTGACCTTCCTTGGAACTAGGGTGGTTGCAGGTAAAGTCAGCTAAGATGGAAACATCCTGGAGCAGAGTAGGTCATTAATGCAGCATGACTGCTGTCCTCAGAAGATAGCCGTGTGGAGACAGAGACACACGGGGAGAGCGCCACATGAGGCAAAGGCAGGGTCTGGAGCTGTGTAGCTGCAAGCAAGCCAAGAAATGCCAGAGGTTGCTGCCAAACCACAAGAAGCTAGAAAGAGATAAGTAAGGATTCCCCTTCAGATTTCAGAGGGAAGGATCCAGTCAGCACCTTGATTTCAGACTGCAGTCTTCAGAACTATGAGACTAGAAGTTTTTGTTGTAGTAAGCCATCCAGTCCATGGTACTTGTTATGGTAGTCCTCGGGAACCAACAGATGAGCGCATGGCACTAATAGTCACCAATGCTGTATCATGCATCGAGAATTCTCACTGTCTATGAGGTATTTCCCAGCATTACCTATATTTAGATTAAGAAATTAAGGCTCAGAGAGGTAAATCAGTTGGCCAAATTTGTACAACTAGTATGTGGAAGGATCTGATTACAATAATTTCTGATTCATGAACCTGACAACAGGAATCTTTAGTCCAACTTTGAAGAAGAGGAAATTGAGAGCCAAAGAAATGGACACACCCATCATCTTATCTTTTTGAGGCTAAATGTATTTATTTCCTGTGGTCTTTCTCCTGTGCCTACTGACCCAAACATTTTCTTTGCTGTCTTTTGCATTTTCTGTGTAGAACATATGCTCCTCATTTATGATACTCCAAACTGAATAATCCGATACTTCTACGATCAATGCAGCATTAAGAGGATGACCCAGCTGTTCATACAAACTCTAATCACTTCTTTATAGGGCCAGTCTTGAATAGCAAATAAGCTTAATGTCTATTTCTTAATAATATGAATCATTTTTATAATTACCATGATAGCCATTATTTATTGAGCACTACTAAATATTTGACATATTAGGTTCCTAAATACATGACTTTATTGAAATCTTGCAAATGTCCTACAAGATCATTATTATTATACTAGGGGCTCAGTGCACAAAAATTTGTGCACTCGGGGTGGAGGGAGTCCCTCAGCCCGGCCTGTGCCCTCTCACAGTCTGGGACCCCTCAGTGGATATCCTATGATGGCCCCAGTCTGCCAGGCGCCTTTTGTGTGTGTGTGTGTGTATGTGTGTGTGTGTCACCACTGGGGACCTGCCCCCAGCCGCATCTGAGGCTCGGAGCAGTCCTCCTGTGTGTGTCTACCTGCTGGGGGCCTGCCCCCAGGCACACCATGGAGGCTTGGAGCAGACACCCCCTCTATGTTGATCTCTCAGACTCTTGCCCTCCCCAGCATGTTGTTCTCTTTTTTGAGCGTGGCCAGGGCTGGGTGCGGCCTGCCTCCCAAGCTTGCCTACTGCCCATCTTCCTCCAGCCACCAGAAAGCAGGGAAAACCCCGCCTCATGGTCAGGCCAGCCTTTTCCTGCTCCCTGATCCCAGGAAGGGACCTGGGGAGCCGCCAAGCAGGCCCGCCAACTCTTTCCCACTCACCCGTCCCCTGCTGCCTTCCTTTCCCACTTCCCGGTGCCGCCAAGAGGTCTGGGGAGCTGCCAAGCAGGACCCCGGCCCCTGCAGCCTTGCTTTCCCGCTCCACGATGCCCCACAAAGGGCCTGGGCAGCCACCAAGCAGGCCGAGACCCCCCCCTGCCGCCTCTTACCCGCTTCCCGGTGCCCTCCAACCCTGCCGCCTCTTTCCCATCACGGGTCCTGGGTCCTGCGCTGTCCCGCCCTGCAGCCGCTCTGTGCACTCGGGAGGTCCCTCAGCCTGGCCTGTGCCCTCTCGCAGTCTGGGACCCCTCGGGGGATGTCCACCTGCTGGCGTGCCTGACCAGCCTGGGT
>PVJC01020732.1:5844-28995 GCA_004026665.1 Murina feae
ATTAAGGTCCTTGAAGGTCTCACTTAGTTCCTCGGAGGTTTGTAGAAGATTCTTGAGTAGCTTTATAACTGTGGTTTTGAATTCTATATCCAGTCATTTGCTTTCCTCCATTTCTGTCATTTGTGACCTGTTTCTTTGTCTCCACATTTTGGCTGCTTCCCTGTGTTGATAGAGTGGCTTTCTGTGCTAGGTGTTGTATAGGGCCCAGTGATTTAGCCTCCCCAGTCACCTAGGGTGGACACTCTTGGTGTACACCTTTGAGGGCTGGGTGCACAGTCTTGTTGTAGTTAAGTCTTGATTGCTGTTGGTGTCACTGAAAGGAAATGACCTCCAGGCCTTTCTCCTTGTTGTTTGGGTTTTGGAATTTTTGAAGTTCTCTGTCCCAGCTACAGTCCGTTAGGTTAGGCTGCAGGCAGACAGGCGCACAGCTTGGGTGGGATTGTAAATTGGGTGGGGCAGGGTCTCAGAATCACCGGGGTAGAGCAACCCGTGATGGCTGCCCCTCAGCTGGCTCTGGGGCTTTCCCTGTTTTGGCTTCTCCATGCCCTGGCATCTGCGTGCCCCTGAGTCCCCGAGTCTCGAGTCTCGGAGCACCGCATCAGTGATTGCTGTGGACAGCTCTGCTAGAACACCACTGCCATCTTCCTCCCCGTTGCCAGACCGCCCAGCCCACAACACATTCAGTGCGACCCTCAGAGCTTGTAAACCCTTCCAAGCTGCGGACCCAGATGCAGCTGCCGCAACCGTTTGCCCACGCTGTCACCAGTTTGCATGAGTGTGTACCTCTCTGTTTTGGCACCGAGACCTTCTACTCAGTCTCAATGCACTCCTTCTTTTGCCTTCTAGTTGTAAAGCTTCCACTTTCTTGGTTCTGAAGGATGGCTGTTTAGCTTTATAGTTGCATTTTTTAATGTTGTGGGAGGCTGCACAGTCAGGTATATGCCTTATGCTGCCATCTTGGTTCCTCTGACTTGAATTATTAAAATAATTAAATTGGTTCTCTGAATGAGTATAGAAATGATTTTACACTAAACACTTTCCCCACAAACTTTTCAAATGGCTGAAGATCAAGAGACTTGGGGTGAATTTTTAGGTTTACTATGGGAACTTCTGTTTGGAAAATACACTTGAAAACTTCCTTTAAGATTTGATTAAAGCTCAAGGAAGTGGAAATAACCAGTGTGCTGAGGAGAAATAATAAATAATTAGCATATAATTTAGTTGAATATCTTACATTTTGAATGTTATTTCATTAAAATATATTTTTATTGATTTCAGAGAGGAAGGGAGAGGGAGAGAGAGATATAAACATCAATGATGAGAGAATCATGGATTGGCTGCCTCCTACACAACCCCCACCGGGGACTGAGCCTGACTGGGAGTGGAACCATGACCTCCTGTTTCACAGATCAATACTCAACCACTGAGCAGTGCTAGTTAGGCTTGAGTGCCATGATTTAAAAATTATTTAAATATATGAGTGTTCACTTGATGTATTTATGTAAAGATTATATATCAATTTTAGTTTTTTATTGACAAACACGTAGTAAGAACAACATGTAGGATGAACAACTCACCCTAGCATTTCCTGGTTTTAGCCCCCAAAAGTCCCACTTACCGTGAAATCCCACAGCTCCTTGCAAACAGATACTTCATAAACACATACAAATATTAACATAATTTACCCCTGAGACTTGCTTGGCTTTTTGGTCTGCCTACTCTTCAGACTCTGGGAACTCACAAAGCAAAGTGTTACGTTAGCATTAAGGATTTTGCTCTTGTTCTAACAGCCTATATTTGGGTGTCAGCACCTTGGTGACTATGGTGAAAGATGATCCAAGTGATTTTTTCTTTTAAATTGTTTCCAAGCTTGGACCGATGATGGTTTACTTTTTTTTTTTTTAAAAAAAGGACCTGGAATATCAAACCTATTTTCTTTTAAACTTTTCTTCCCCCAGTCACTTGCTCTCCAGACATGCTGTAAGATACATCCTGAATCTAGCATCTTGAATGGTCTCCAAAATCCCAGAAGCCTAAGTTATAGCCTATTGTCCAGATTCTCGTAGGAAAAAATGATCTACATCTGAGTTATTTTAATCTTGTGTGCCTCATGATGAGAGGAATTCTGTAGTTTGCTAATTTTAAATTTGTGAAGTGTGACTTTTGAACATAGTCAAGGAGAATGTCTCAATGAAGAATCCTCTCCTTAATGACATTTAGCTTCAACAAAACCCTTTACAGGATTCCTCTCCCTCACAACTGCTCTGCTAGGCATTGTGTAAACTAGCATCTTCATGGTTAGATGATCTCATGAAAGGTGACCAAAAGATTTTAAATCCAAAGGAACATAAGCAGTCACTCACTCAGAATTTCTACATTTTGCTCTGTGCGCATGTTTGTGTGTGTGTGTGTGTGTGTGTGTGTGTGTGTGTGTGTGTGTAAACACGTAGCATTAGCTACAGAACATGTCACACACTTCTTTCCTGGTCACCATGCTGCATGACTGATCCATTTCATAGGATGTGTTTAGTATGGTTCATTGCCCACTAGTCTTATTATTTAACAATTTGCATTAAATTGAATTTTCTATTTACAGGTGTAAATGGAAATTTTGGCTTCTGTGAAGTTATTATTTACTGGCTGGAATGTTCTTGGTTAAATTAGCTTTGCTAAAATTAGATTGTGTATACCTGAAATAAATTTAGGATATTTAATTAGAATAGCATCATAATAAGAACTTTTTTATGGCTAAGTGTTACTACTGAGGCCAAATCAGTATCATTTGTCTAGGAGACATTTACCATCATTCTCTAGAGATTTAAAAAACTACATGTGCATTTCTGAATGGATCAGAGGAAGTTAAATTAGTGGTAATATGTATAAATTACTCTTAAGTTCAAAAGGTTTGACACCTTTATCATCTGCTATAACATTTTGTTGATAACTGGAAAAATTTCTCACTTTACTCTCCTGGCCTCCCACAGGCTCAAGAAGCTAGTGCTTATAGACTGTTTGTAGACTCTGACTGTATGTTTTACCCAGCTTGCTTGATCAGTCTTCAAGAAGTATCTTGTGAGGTGGGCATTATATTTATTTCCATTTTCCAGGAAAGGAATCTTCACAAAGACCGCAAACTTGCCTGCATACATCCCCAGTGAGAGGTAGAGTCAGTCACATGGCTGTATTCTGGGCCAGCTCTCCCAAATGCCATAGCATTGCTCTCCTGCCACTGCCCCCATGTCCCAGGTACCGCTCAACATCTCAATGTTTCAGAAGACGGCAATGCTGCTCACTGCCTTGGGCTTGGATGTATTGTTCCAGCCTTACCTCTTCTGCCTGACACTCTTAGTTTTGCTTTTGTTTCTTTTTTTGTTCTTTTTGCATCTCCACCCCCGAGTGGTCACCAACAGTCATACTGGATCGAACAGAAATTTAACCAAACGCCTAAAACACTGCATGCGTTTTTAATATTTTTAGCTTCTCTCTCTTTTAAAAACATCTTTATTGAGATATAAATCATATACCATGGAATTGACCTATTTAAAGCTTACAATTCAATGGTTTGTATTATATTTACAGATATGTACAACCATCACCAGAGTCTACTTTAGAATGTTTTCATTACCACAAAGAGAATACCTGTACCCTTTAGCTATCACCCCTCTCCCTTCATCCTTCCCTTTCTCAGCCCTCATCAACCACTAATCTACTTTTTATCTCTGTAGATTCACTGATTCTGGACATTTTATATACATAGAATCATATAATACTTGGTCTTTTGTAACTGGCTTTTTTCACTTAACATAATGTTTTCAAAGTCTATCCACATTGCAATATGCATCACTACTTCATTCCTTTCTGTGGATGAATCGTATTCCATTATATAGATATGCCACCTTTCGTTTAGTCATTCATCTGATAGAAACTTAGATTGTTTCCACTTTTGGGACTGGGAATAGTGCTGCTGTGCACACTTGTGTACAAGTTTTTGTGTGAAGACCCGTTTTCCATTCTTTTGGATATAAGAGTGCAATTGCTGGGTCCATTGCTTGGTCTCAAGTCTATGTTTCATTTTTTGGGGGGAACTGTCAAGCTGTCCCATGAACAATGTATGATTCTGATTTATCCACTTCCTTGCCAACACTTGTTATTTGCTGTTGTTGTTCTTGTTGTCTTTGTTGTTAGCCATTCTAGTTGTGTTAAGTGGCCTAATTTTTAAGATATTTTAAAGACTTTTCAAGAAAATTTAACTCTTTACTCTTCTGTGTTCCCACACACTGGATTATGCCTCCCTTAAGTTATTTGTCACCACATCCTGTGATCTCTTTCTCTCTTTCTCTGCCTCCTTAGCTCCCTCTTGAAACCAGGATGCCCTTGTATCCCAGGGAACAGTGCCCAGAGCTCAGGATGGGTTGTAAATGAATGAATCAAGGAATAAGGGGAGTTGTGGGAATAAGGAGGGTTGAAAACAAACATTTCCGTATGAACATCTCCATCATTCCAGGCACTGTATAGTGCTATCATATATAATATCACATAATTTTCCTAAAAATAATAAAATTAAGGTATTATGGTCTTTATTTTACAGAAGAAACTGAAACCAGAGACAATCTCTTGTCAACCAACCACTAAGCACAGAGCTTGGCTTTAAACCCAACTTCTCTATACCCAAAACTTGTGTTAATTTCACAACAACATTACTACTCTTATTACTACTATCATGACTTCCTCCAAGTTTTGGATGGTCCCTATGTGCCCCAAACACCATGACAGCTACTTTTGGGATACTATCTAATTTAATCATTTAAAAAATCTAGTAAGTTAGACATTATTTTTATTTCAGACAATGAAATAGTCACTGAGAGGTTACGTAATTTACCCAAGAACAAATAGTTAGTAAGCGATGAGCTCAAGACCAGGTCTGTTGAGTTGCAAAGAATATATGTTCTTCTATCAATGTAGGGAGAATGCACTAGAGATCTGAAAGATTACCTGTTTACCTGACAATGTGGGTAACCAGGCAACCAGACTGCCCAACAAATTTTTTCAAGTACTTTTTTATTGCCTCCAATCATAATTTTGATGGTGTAGATATTCAGCTAAATATATGTATTATGAATAAAGCACTCTATAGCCCTACAAGAATGTTTTGTTCACTGGATTATCGTCTTTTAAAGCATCTCACCTATATATCTAAAGTATACCACACCTGATTGAAGTATTTGTTAAATAGTAATAAACGGGCTCCTCCTATTTTTAATTATTTGATCATTCATTCAATAGTTATGCCACATAGTCATTTTTTCTTTTACCATATAAATTCTACCTTAGAGCTGTATGAAATACTGCTAAGAATCTATAGTAAAGATAAGCAAGAGACATTATAACTGGATAGAAGATTTAAAAATATGCTCTAATTTCATAGTGATTTATATATTCTGATTTCAGAGTTTCTTCCCAGGTTTTATAGGCTATTAAATATTGGGAAACTGCGGCATAACCATATTTTGAGAGCCAATATAAGTGGAAAAGGAGAGGCATCAGATGACTTTAAACTTCAAATAGAGGCCTATGTAACCATTTGGCATATGTCTTCCTTGTCAGTGACATCTTGGAAAAAAATGATACCTCCCTCACACGCATCCATACAGGTTGGCTGACTGTGACTGTGCCATGCTTCAAAATGCGTCCCCTTATTAAATTCTGCAAATTGTTCTGGACATTGTCTCTGTAAATGTTTTGGAAGGGCTTTACTGTCAGGTACGCTTCCTAAATATGGCAAACCTGGCAGCCCTACGTTTAGTTAAGAGCCAAAATACAAATAAGTCGATCACAAAGCAATCAATCAATAGGGCCTTGCAGAATGTTATGGTTGGCATTGACCTTGGAATTTGGCCCCATCATATAACAGATGAGTAAGCTCATCTGTAAACTCTGCAGGAGATGGATTTTTCCTCACTGGGCAGGTAACCTTGGTTTGCTGCTATGCCTCAGTTTCATTATGTGATAGAGAGGAGCTTTCCCTTTATTAGATACCCCCCCAGGCATTTTCCCACTGTGAGTTTCTATGGAGCCATGACAAATTCCCTATATTGGACTTGATGCATTTCTAGTCCTTAAAAAGCTTCTGACATCACACATAAGACTGTTCTAATCTCTGTCAGGTCTCTTTATATATTTGCTAGAAGTTGGGCACACTATCAATGTATAGTTATTGGCAAATTCATAACTTTTATTCACTATTGAAAGAATAAACAAGTGAAGATCTTTTTCCCGTTCAGAGCATTTCTTCACTTTTCCCCTCCCTGGTTTGTTGTTGTAGGGTTGCTTGAGGATATTAGGTTACTGATCTTTGTTTTCCTTTCTACAAGAAGCTTTCACTAAAGTATTTTTGGGGGGGTCATATAAGAAACAATGACTCACATGCAAGTAATTAAAGGGGTGTAAGTCAAGAAAAAAGTGGCACAAATTTGAATTGCCTAATTTTCTTCTTTCGAAAGCTTGTGGAACCTAATCTGGACATTGTATCGAAAAGTGTACAGGCTTTCTGAGAACACACACTCTCTTCCATTACATTGAAGTCTTGGGTGAGTTTAGTACTCCTGCGAGGCCTGGGCAGGCAAGTTTGGCAAGCTTGGCAAACAATCGAAACGGATATGATGCACACTTTTCTACTCAACCGTAAACATCTATTTCATTCAGCTATCACCTGCTATTCTTATGGCAAGTCTTTGGAATAGAGATCCTAAATGTGTCAAAAGTATGTAATATATTTGTGATTGAAATAAATAGAGACTAGGGTGACTTAGCAAACTTGTTTTCACATGTGCTGGCCAGCACTTGTAGACTTTTAAAGTAGGTTATGTTAGCCTTTCCACTTTCAGTGCCTTTATAGATGTGGTGTTTATATATCCTAGATTTTCCAGGGCAATTCTGGATTGTAAATATTCTCTCCTGTTGTTCCCATAAGTACGATCAGACCTGTCAAGCTATGTGTCCTGAGTTTTGGTTTGGGAAATATGGACTCCGTATGTCCATCAGAACCTGTTTGTTCTGGCCCGATGCCTCATGCTATTGCTCTGCCGGGCCCTACCCCTAGCCCACTTCCCGTTCTCATCAAAACCTTGTTTCTGCTTCAGTCCACTTGCTCTTTCTGCCTAGTGTCTAGGGGGCAATGTGAACAGTAAACTAATCTGTGCTAATGGGCAAGCGGGAGGAAATCAGGGTCAGGAGAATCTGCACAGCCAGTGTTCTGTCTCTGCCCAGGCAGCCTAAGTAAGTGGCACTCTGCAAATTGTGCCTTGGTTTCATTTATCTCCAAGACAGAGTTCTTCTACAGCTGGTTGATGGGGGCAGATTTCCTGGAGGAGGCAGGAGCTCCCCTCTGCCCATATCACTGCAAAGATGGCTTCCTACTATGTCCATATCTTGGGGCCAGTTTTGCATACGTGTCCCAGATACAAGTAGGTTCCCGTAACAGTAGGAGAGGAATAAAAGTTGGCCAGCGTGCCAACTTTACTTCTCTGCCCACAGTGATTTCTTCTGGTATGTGTACACTGCTCAAACACTCTTTCTACAAAGTTGGAAAGCAAAACTGTTTCTATGACAATATTTGCTGAGACAGCAAGACAAATCTAAGCCTCTCCATTCCCAACTCTGACTTAAAAAAAAAATTATGCTTTAATGAGGAGACTAAGTTTAACATTTGTAGAATGATATTTAGGATTCTTTGAAATATTTTGTAGATTTTAAGTTCATTGCCTGCCATTTTCCTTTTAGCCTACCCTTGTTATTTTTATTTATTTTTCTGATTTTATTATGCAAACATATAAAGATTTCCACTAACTGTCCAAACAGCTTGTTTTTAAAATCTCTGCTTAAACACTTCTATTTGTATCATTTTTTTTGGCCTTGGTTTAAAACTTAACCGTGATATATTTTAATTGAAGCTCCTCTGATTCTTTAAAAAATAACTCCTCATTCTTCTGTAAAACAGTTTGCCTTTTAGAAATTCAACCAGTATTCCTGCTGGCAGTTTATGTTATCTTAAAAAGCAACATTAGTACCTTGACTTTTCAGTCCCCAGGGCATTTGCTTAACAAGATGCTTTCAATATCACCTACTATTTTTTACCAGACCTGGTTAAGTTTCAAGAACAATCTCTTGAGATTGTTGACTATTTAGGAAACTGGAAGAGCAAGCAAGCACCTGGTGTCTTTAGAAACAGGTTACAAATTTAGCATCATTCTTTCCCTAATCAATATCTGAGGAACTAAACTGCCTTATTATCAAATCCATGTTTTCCTTGCAGTCTATTACCAGTTTGTTTTTCTTGATCTTTCATGTCTGTGTTCAGCTAACTTAATGCTCCTCGTAGAGTCACCAAGTCTCCCTTGTTTACTGTAAACTTCTAATAATGGAACGTAACTCAGGGCTTAGTATACACCAAACATATTAACTTCTAAAATTTTAATGACAAATCTGAGACATTGGTGTTATTATCCCCATTTTACAGATGGGAACTTAGGTTTTGAGTGGGTTAATCATATTTTTTTTTTTCAGTTTCACAACCAGTGAGAAGGAGGTTTAAATTCAAACCAAAGTCTGTCTGACATAAAAACCCCCATTTCTAACCACTGTGTATAGTACTTCCTGTTCACAATGGGTAAAGGTGTCTGTATGTAAATCCACATAATCATTGACAATGGACTTCCTTCTTTTCTACTTCCATGTGCATATATAAAATCATTTAATATTAACTTGCTGGTTTTCTGTTTTTTACTTGAAAAATGCCAAAAAAAAGTCCGTCATACAAAATAAGAAGTGAAAGACTTCCCTGTCCCTCCAAGGTCTCACCCTCGTTCGCGTGTGTACT
The DNA here is from genome assembly GCA_004026665.1 of Murina feae. NCBI lineage: Eukaryota > Metazoa > Chordata > Mammalia > Chiroptera > Vespertilionidae > Murina > Murina feae. Next base: position 14,720 of record PVJC01020732.1, read on the forward strand.
TTCCAAGTCCTCCAAGGCATAGCGAGATGTTCTATAGACATTTCCTTTTCAATTTTTAAAGCCTTGTCTTGGGGTTTATTACCAAAATCACTACATCTTATCACTTTCTGCTTCCATAGGAAGCATATAAAAATTCATTTCTCTGCACAATCCTGTAAAATAGTTTCATGGATTGTTTTTCCCCTCCTTTTTTGGTAAGAATTTTGAGAGTCCGAGTCTAAAATCTTTGAATACATCAGACAAATAGTTTTTTAGAACCCTGACTCTTCTCTTTTCTAGGAAGAGTGATATAGTCAAATGCCTAATATTTCTTACTAATTTTTCTCTGAGTGGATGATCAGAGATTCTTATAGATACTTTCCTCCTTTAGATCAGAAATTTCTTTTAAAAATAGACATTTAACACAGGTTTGTTCAGCCTTCCGCCCTCTCCTAAAAATGGGGGTGTTTTCCTAATGAGCAAGTTGGGAAGGCAAGGTTGAAAGGCTGAAGGAAAGACAGTCATTGTCGCCAAAGTTCCAGGAGCACTTGGGCTCCTTTGAGTGGACCAGAGCTGGTCTTTGATGAAACTGTGAGGGCAGAGCTTGCCTTCACCCTTTCCTTCACTAGGGCCTTACTCCTGTCTTCCTTTGGGATCCAACTGATGTCTGTAAATCTATGATATTTCCAGGTATGTGCCTGTGTCTTTGTTTGTTGTTGGTTTCTCTCTGCTGGACTGTCAACTGCGAAAGCCCAGGACTTTGTATCTCAGCACCTAGTCAGCGCTGCGTAAGTGGGTGTAAAGCGAAGGCAAATGCGTATGGGAGTGATGGAATGATGACTGATTGCTGTGAACGACACAGGAATTTGTAATGAGATATTACGTTAGTGTGAAAAACAGAGGTTAGTGGGCAAAGGTTTGGAGTCATTTCTCTCCCGAACCCTGCACTTACTAGCGGTGTGATCTTGGTTGATCTCTGAGGTTTTGGAGCTCAGCTGTCCCATCTGTGACATGGGCATAAAATCACTCACAGCCTGTGTTGCCATCAAGATTTCATGATAAAATGACGTGACATGCCTACTCTAACCTTCAGACAACACAGACTTTGTTGATTTCAACATTTAGAAATATTTACTTGTGGTAAAATACACATAATATAAAATTTACCACCTTAAACATTTTGAAGGATAGAGTTCAATAGTGTTAAGTACATTTACATTGTTGTGCAACCAATTTATGGGAACTCTTCTTTTCTTGAGAAACTGAAATTCTATACTCATTAAATTACAACTTCCCATTCTCCCCTACCTCTGGGTCTGGGAACCACCATTCTTTTTTTCTGTCTCTGTGAATTTGACTAGTCAAGGCACTCATAAAAGTGGAATCTGACAATATTTGTATTTTTGTGACTGGCCTGTTTCACATAAAACCTAATGTCTTCAAGGTTCATCCACATTGTAGCGTGTGTCAGAATTCCTTCCCTTTTCAAGGCTGAATAATATTCCATTGTAATTATACACCACATTTTGTTTATTTTTTTTTTCACTCATTTACAGATGGGTTGCTTCCATTATTTGACTTTTATGAATGCTACAGCTATTATCATGGCTGTACAAATATCTCTTCCAGACCCTGCTTTCAATTCTTTTGGGTAAATACCCAGAAGTGGCATTGGTGGATCACATGGTAATTCTATTTTTAATATTTTGAGGAACTGACACACTGTTTTCAATGGTGACTGGACCATTTACATTCCCACCAGCAGTGAACAAGTTCCGATTTCTCCACATCCTTCTCACCACTTGTTTTCTTTCTCTCTCTCTTTTTTTTTTTTTTTGGTAGCATCTGTCCTAATGAGTGTGCAGTAATAGTTCACTGTGGTTTTGATTTGCATTCTTCTAATATTAGATATCTTGAGTATGATTTTATGTACCTTTGACCATTTGTATATTTCCTTTGAGAAATGTCTATGCAAGTCTTTTGCACACTACATCTACTTTAAATTAACAGCAATTGTAATATGACTACCATTGCTTCTAATGGTCATTCATTAATTTGATAATTATTTATGGGGCCTCATTTATGGAAGAGCCCACAGTAGGCATCAGTGATACGAAAGAGGGCAAAACAGACATAATTTCTCTTCTCAAGGACCTTACATTTGAGAAACCATACAAAATAAAGGTGTAAAATGTAGACTATCATAAGTAATGATAAGCATGTGGGAAAAAACTAAAGTGGGGAAGGAGGACAGGAAGTGGGAAGGGATTGTCATTTTATTTAATTTTTTAAAAATATATTTTATTGATTTTTTACAGCGAGAAAGGGAGAGAGATAGAGAGTTAGAAACATCGATCAGCTGCCTCCTGCATACTCCCCACAGGGGATGTGCCTGCAACCAAGGTACATGCCCCTGACTGGAATCGAACCCGGGACCCCAAACTGGTCAGGGCAGGGATTGTCATTTTAGATGGGGTGGCTAGGAGAAGCCTCATTGAGAAGGTGCATACAGTCTGGACGAGAGTGAGGGAGTGAGTGGTAGCAGTCTCTGAGAGAAGAACTTTCCAGACAGAGGACATAACCAACACAAAGGCCACAGGCAGAAGCATGGCTGGTATATTTGAGGTCCAGTGTCAATGCCCTTGGACTGGAGCCCAGGGAAAGAAAGGATAATCGGAGAGTAGGACTCAGGTGTATGTGTGAGCAGGAGCTTAAGTGCAAACTAGTGCACATGTGCCTGGTCAGGTAAAGCCTTGTAGGTAAAGTTGTCAGATAAAATACAGATGCCCCATTAAGTTTTAATTTCAGATAAACAATGAATATATTTTTTTAGAATATAAGGATGTCCTCAATATTGTATGAAACCGATTTGTACTAAAAATTATTCATCTAACTGAGCTTTTACATTTTTATTAGCTAAACCTGACAATGGTCCTTGTAAGCCATTGCAATGACTCAGGGTTAGATGGGGCATGACACCATCTGACTTAGTGTTAACAAGGTCACTTGCTGTGGTGTTGAGACCATACCCCAGGGAAGAAATGATGGAAATAGAGAGACCAGTGAGGAGGCTTTGACCAACCCAAGCAAGACATGATAGTAGCATGGACCAGAGCAGTAGCGGTGGAGATGGTGAGAAGTGGTTCAATTTTAAAGGTCATTATCAGTTTGATGTATGTGCTTCTCCTTCAAGGAATACTTACATTTTTAAGAGAGGATACCCTGAGCCTGGCCAGTGTGGCTCAATGGTTGATCATCGACCTATGAACCAGGTGGTCATGGTTCAATTCCTGGTCCGGGTTGCAAGCCCGATCCACAGTAGGAGGCATGCAGGAAGCAGCTGATCAATGATACTCTGTCACCATTGATGTTTCTATCTCTTTCTCCCTCTCCCTTCCTCTCTGAAAGCAATAAAAATATATTTTAAAAAAGAGTGCTTAAAAAAAAAAAAGATACCCTGAGCAGTCAATGTTTTATCTAAAGGAATGTATCTTCTTTCATCCAAATTAACATTTACTTAGCATTTGCAATATGCCAGATACTGTGCTGGTTGCACACAGTTAAATACCCAATCTCGGGACTCAGGAACTTGTATTGTAGCTGGGAGAATTCAGAGTCTGAGCTGTGTGGGGAGAGGAAATACTGGAGGCATAGGTGCTCGGTCCCTAGAAGCCATGTCAAGTAGATGCCATCCATTATCTTGTAAGAAGAGTGGCCATATAGTTTATCATCCAAACCGTGACACCCTTGAGATTGCAAGGACACATTACTAATGATTACTCCAGGTAAAGAGATTCAAATCAACACTGTCCCAGGCAAACTCAGATATAAAATCTTTGTGCTTATAACAAATGCTCCTTTTACTGAGTTCCTGCTCACAGAGTATAGAGAAAAAAACATGGCTAAATGAAATTTGACCTGATTTCTTATAAAGAGTATAGAGAAAGCTCCCTATGTCTTCCTTTTCTTGAATGGCATTATTTTGACTCATCATGTTTTGCTTTTTGAAAAGTGCTTGTTATTCTTACTAAGTGACTTAAGGGTTTTTAGCCATCACCATTATGTTTAGATCAATGAGGCAAAAGCACATGAAGCGTTTACAGTTTTACTGCAAGTTTTATGTGCTGGAGGTAAGGTCTATATAGACCTTACCTTGTGGATGGAGTCTGTTTTCCACTACTGAATTAGGCCTGCGGGCGTTTTGGTCACTGCAGTGAGAGTGCTGGTGAGTAAATGCAGATGCACTTTAGGGCACTGTAATGTGATTTCTAAAATTGTTCAAACAGTCAATTTACTATTGTCATCACATCCCTTCTGATTTTCAAGTGCAAATTTGACACCACCGTTCTTATTAACAACTAAAAAAAAGTTTTGCCCCTCAAGTTTCCATTATAAGGGATGCATTCTTGAAGTGATGGTTCCATTAAAATTCTTGCGACAAATGAAGCCAGCTAAAAGTGTTTACCAACTTGAATTGAGCTCATCATGTTTTGTTTGCGGAATAGTGTTTTGTGATTTTACCAACACAGGAATGAGTCTCCAAACTATTTTTAAAAGTGGAGCTTTCACTCTGAAGAAGTGCTTGCCTCATTTTCTTCGTGCTCCTCCAAACAAGATGTTGTTTATTACTTTGAAACACTATATGTAAACCCCAGGAATATGTTAAATATGATTGAAGTCTTGGCTGTCTTTAACAAATTGAAGTTTCCAGAAATTTAGCTGTGTTTAAAAACCAAAGCCATGTTTTCAGGAAAGATTTCTATTTCCAAATATGTGGTTGCCCAAACCTTTTATATTTTCATGTCAAATTCAGCTGCCAAATAACACACACTGTACCTTAGCTATAATAGAAAAACACACATAGACTTCAGCTCTTCAAAAGCACGGCAAGGACAACTACGATCATATTTCTTGAACTTAGGCTATTCGTATGCGTGTAAGTGTGTTTAGAGTAAGGTCTGTAAAGGCACCAGTCACTTATACTGCTACAAATTGACATGCACAGCACAAAATTGGCACCGTGTAACAGCCGATCTGGGAAAATACAGGAATTCCTGGCCAGACCAAAATATGAGGTCAAGGAAGTCACTTTTATAATAATAGTGGTTATCTGTTTAGTGTGTGATCTGGCAGTGATACGATACTGACCAAAGGCAATTATGTATATTTCTAAACTGGTTGTGAGCAAGCCCAGAGTAAGAGAAATCCATCAGTTTGTGATAAAAGGGTATATGTTGCCCTTTTATTTCCTTCATATGCTTGATTTAATCATTTATAAAAGACAAATTAATAGTGAATGCCAATTGCATTTTGTGTTTTATTATGTAGCCATTCCTACACGTTTGGGATAGCTATTAATATGCGCTCTTAATAGTTTTGGCACAAGTTCAATGTCAACGAATGAATGATGTACACATTTTATAGTCTTCTTAAGGGATTGTAATGTGGTTCAGTGACAGTGTGTCTTGATTTGGGGAGGGGGCTGGGTACTCTGATATGACCCAGAAGGGATAGAGACCTATTAGTTATTTTTTCTCATCTAGTACAATGATGTAAATTTTTTTCCTCCATTATAGTGCACTTTCTTAGAATGGCATTATCAGGATTAGTGTATAGATTAATGCCTAAGAAATTGGTTGATCACATGGGACTATCTTTTCCTTTATCCTCTCACTGTGACTGAAAAATCATATTCTGCATTTTCATCTCAATGACAATGTGATGGCAGGCACAGCAAAGGAGTGAGATGGGCTTGTTGCACACATCTAATGGCATCTTCCTTTCTTTGCAGAAAAATGTTTATTTTGAACAACAAAAAAAGAAATTTGAGTGTTTCAAGAATCAGGAAGGCTATGTGGGAGGAGGTTGTTGTTTACCTACTCCGTGGGCAGAACAGGGAGAGATGGGATTGAATTTTAGTAAAACTGGTTTAAATTAGCCATACAGAAGCACTTACATAACCCACCACAATGGATTGCAACTTCTGCGCTATTCTCAGGGACTCTGCAGTGGGCTCTCCTCATCAGGACTCAGCACAGCGCCTGGGTGGGGGGCATCGGGAAGGGGCTTGGCCATTATTAAACGAGTAAAGAGAAAGAACAGATTAGGGAGATGCTTATAAGTGGCAAAGCATTTGGTCCCAAGGCAAGGTATTCATTGTAAGGTTCAATGGAACATCCATAAGAAAATCAGAATTGAAAATACTGAAAAAATCTTCCTAGAATTTTAAGTCAAAACAATACGCCATATTTACCTACACAGTTTCCACCATTTCCTCAGACCATTAAAAAAAGTTTGTACAGCATAAAGGATGCGGGGCTATCACATTGGGAGTGGTGGGCTGGGCGATTCCTGCCCCCAACACAATTCACTATTGGGGGAAAGGCCTGGGAGATGAACTGCAGTGGTTGTCTCCAAAGACTGAATATGAGATGGTAAGAGGTGTGCGTTGTTTCCATTTATTTCTGGAGGGTTTTTCCACTGAGTCATTTTTTAGATGGGTGAGAGGGAATGTGGTCAGTTATATATTATTCCTTCCAACATCCCGCTGGACCTCAAAAGAGAATTTTATTTGAAGATGTTTTCAAAAGGCTTTAAACTGGGAGCCAAGTGTAGCCACCAGACATGGTGGGATTGTGAGCGCTGAGAGGGTATCCCTCCCGTCTGCATAGGTACTGCTTGCTACGGGACCAGCCAGTGTCAGGTTCCAACCAGAAAAGAGCAGGCAGCCTTGCACACAGCCCAACCCTTGGGCTGGGTTTTTGGTGACTCGGTCTCGAGGGACTTCTGTGCCAGGTCTCTGGAAGATGATATGTGGGCAGGGTGATCACTTAGGAAGCGAAGGCACTTCAGAGTTTACAAGTTTCATGGACCTCGGAAAATATGTAAGGACTGATCACAATTACATTGGTTGCAAATTATAAGTAGTATGAAATCCAGATTAGCAAGTATAAGCAAAACACATCATCAGCTTCATTTATTGTCAGAAAGAGTATCACAACAATGGCGTTGCATCTGAACACAGTTTTTAGGTTCAACGCTTCCTAAACATTCCTCTACATGCAAGGATTCCTCTACATGCCTGTGATCACTTGGAAGTCATAATTGACTACAAACGCAGCGTATTACTTGAGGCCTAATATTTCAGAAACAAAATTATAAAGATCCTTTCAAGATTTTTACAGCAGAATGATCGATGTGGGCTATGAGTACATTTTAATCTGTTTCATATAATTGGCCTCTGGAAGTAATGGGGCAGAGGGTTTGCAGAGCACTTGAATCTGGGAGAGACTGAGTATGAGGGGGAAGATAAGAGTGAGGTATATTCTAAAGGGTGCTAAGAGAACATTACATAGAGATGCCTAACAATATTACTTAGAAAGTGAAGTATCCAATGAGCCTGTTACTTTCAGTGAAATCTTTTATGACATCAGACAGATCATTTTGGAAGTGACAGATCCAGTCCTTAGTACTTATTAGCCAATCTGGATGAGGAAAAGGTGGGAGTGTGACCTCGTGTGAATGATGCTGTGTGGTGCATCTTATGATGTGTGCTTCTGTGTTAAATGATGAAAATTGTTTTAATCTGTACAGTTGAGACAAGCGCTCATTGTTTCCTGGTGGAGCATAGCCCTTCGGTGTAACTCGTGAGTTGGGAAGGGCGGTGAGCAGGCTTGCTTCAGTTGGAGGAGCTGTGAGTGAGTGCACAGCTCTCCCTGGAGAATTCCTTAGCCTGCTTTGAACTTGGCTCGATAATGTGAAATGAAGATTTGAAGGTTTGTTTTATTTCTTACATGACCACATTGTTTGCACATCAACAGATAAGGACCCACAGGTGCTTCCATCTCAGGCTACTCCTAGCTATGTTTTCAACAGCCCAAGGGGCTCTATTTATAATTGGGTGAGTCCTTCAGTGCACAAACAACAGAATGCTTTTAATTAATCTAGTTGTCTAGTGCACAGCTAGAACAAATTGCTCAGGTTTTATTTCATTATCTTGTATTCTTCACAAGTTCTAACTAGGACAGACACCCAGGAGCACGGAGGTAATAGTAGCTCTTAGGTCTGTTTTATCAACATGCACACATTTGGGAGGTAATATTTCTGTAGGATTTTGAGCTTTCATGCCTTACTCTTTGTCTTTCCTTTCACACAACATTACGAAGCCTTTGTGGCAGGTATTCATTTCATTCTTGATAGATGAGACAACTGAAGGGCCAGACTAGTAAAGTGGATCGCAAGGCCACAGGTTTTAGTTAATCCCCAAACAAGAGCTGCTCTGCAGATTTCCACATGAACTCTCCCACAGCCTTTTGTGAAAAAAGGCAGGATGCAGTGTTCGAGTCATAAGTTCTTCCGCTCCATGCTCTTTCCTTGAGTTGTTCCAGATAAAAACATCTTCAGGTAGAAGCTAACCCACAAGCTTCATGAGGAAGGAGCTCTGTCTTGTCACCTGTGTTTCCCTGGGAACGGAGACATAAATAATTACTAATAAGTATTTGTTGATCAATGAATGAGTGAATAAATCAATGGGAGTGATGGCTCCCAAGAGAAGTTTGCTAATGGCAACTAGGGCTCTCTGCAAAGCTCCAGAACGGTGGGCCTCTATCTGACCAACGACCTGACACAAGGTAGGAGCACGCCACTGTCACAATGTCTCCCTTGGCCTGACCTTGCCTGCTCTGCCCCCTTCACTCACTCTCGGCCAGACAACTTAGATGAGGATCTGGTGCAGAGGCCACCAATTTTGATCTGTTTCTCTGCATCAGAAAAGGATAGAAAGTGTGGATCCTGGTAGAATCCGATGAACTAGGGGGAAGGGGGCTGACTCCCAGGTGAAGATGGTTTGGGTATTGTAGCAACGGGGTTAAAGGACTCAGCATTAGTGTGTTTGTGCAGGACTTGCACACTGGTTCAGCATCACTCGAATTCAGCACAATCCTCTCCTTCCTCCTGTCCTTTCCCAGAGACAACCAGTTTGTCCAAGAATTGTCATGACTGAATTGCGCTTAGTGCAGAGCTGGTGCCTGGCACTAACAATGGTGGTACCACAAACAGCACTGCGCAGTGCACTGCTCTGGGTGCTGTGAGGTGCCGTTGGGGTTACCATTCCTTGCTTTATACTTGCCTTCTCAAGGAGGGCCACAGCGACAAGTTCCTCTGTGATCTCATACCCAGGCATAACTGTGTCTCCCCCGGGCAAATGGATGGTTCTTTGTTTTGAGGACAATGCATTTGATGTAATGGCAATGTTTCCCCCTTGCCCGTCTGCAAGCTCAGGTTTGAATTTACAGATTATCTCTGGTAAGTACATAATACTTCCTTGCAAGAATTTTATCTCTCTTAATTTCACTGTATTTTCCCTAAGGCTCATTTTGAATTTAGTTCATCTTATTGTAGCAAGTGTGTGTTTTTTCTTTAAATAAACCAACTTAAATCATTGGGAAAAATGTAGGGTATAAGGAAATAAAAATGAAAACCAGTATGTTCATGGAATGCCTTCATTATAGATTTTTTTTATTCCCACACCTTAATTTTATATCTTTTTCTATTCTAATCTTGACATCAATCCACCACTTCCAATGTCATAATCCCTTTCAGATTCATTTTTTTTTGGGGGGGGGAGTGTAAAAATTTGATCATTGTATTAAATGTAAGGTATTAATGATTCCTGAAGCTTCTACTTTCTAGAAATGTGAATTTAGCTAAATTACTTAATATTTTTTTATTTATAGGAAGAGTAATGATATTTTTTGTGAAGGTTGTGACAATTATATAAAATATTATATGTAAAGTATCTAGTATCTTCTGTGATACATAGTAGGCCTTTTGTTTCAAAACAGTCTACTAGTAAGTGGAAAATACATTGAACTTGGAGTTTAAAATCTCTGATTCAATCATTAGCTTATAACCTTGAACATATCATTTTACTTCTTTAGACCTTGTTTTTCTCATATATAATTTTACGGCCTGGCCCCAGAGTCCTTAGGATTTGAGCTTTACTATTCTTGGATTCTAAGGCTGGCCCTGAGTGACATGTGAGACTGCTCTGTGTTCTCACTCATAATGGCACAAATATACTCACCTGGGCTCAGAGAGGTCTCCGGGGAAGGAATCCAGGTCTGGAGCAGGGAAATGAACAGGCTCCTTGTGCTGTGCTGGGATTTATGTTCTTCACTGGTGTTGAGTGTGATATTTGCAAGGGAAGTAGTGTCTCCTGGAATACCCTGAATTGCTAGGGATTATGGTCCTGAACTCAGGTAGGTTTCAAAATACATGTCATTATGGATGCTGCTTTCTGTAATGAGTGTCTGTAACCTGGTTGTTTGGTGACTATTTGGAGAGGAAGCAGTAGAACAAAGAGACCTGCTGCTGGTGGTCAATGGCCATGCTGGTCAATGACCACGTTTGGTTTAATCATGGAATCAGTCAAAACAAGTGTCTGTGTATAAGATTTGGTTTCTATTCAGGGGCAATAGGAGGCCTCCAAAGCAAGCGGGAACTCATTTATAAAAAGATAAATAAAGGAAGAGTTCATAATAGATGATGCAGAAGAACAATCTACACTGAAATGAAGTTCATCAAGATGCAGCGGAGCCTGTGGGTAAGAGCACAGCATGTTTAGTGTGTGGTTTGGCCAAGTTATTTAATCTCTCAAAGCCTCAGTTTCCTCATATCTCTGAGGGATATTGATACCTCATATAGTTGTTCTAAGGAGATAACATAAATGCCAAGATATGTTAGTCACAGGTAAGTATTATTATTAAAACTATTAATATTATTGCAAGCCTAAAATTCACACTGGATTTCAAGGACTCGCTACCTCTAATCTAATAAACTATAATAATGTAAGAATAAATGTTAAAACCAAACCATTCAATGTTGAAATGATTGAACTAGAATGCATATTGAGAGAAAAAATTCTAATAAAAATTTTAAATTAGTGCACCATATTTATTTGTTTTTGTTCTGTAATTTTAATCTCTGGAAGCTTATTGTAAAAAGGTAGCCATCTACTTTGCATTTGATTGATTCATTCAGTGTATATGAGATGAGATTAAAAATTAAAGATAGTGGTTTCCATAAGCTTTCTTCATTGTTCCACAATCCTATTTGTCTCTTTTTGTCTCCTAACTTTGTGTGGAATAAATGTAAATTTGCTGAACTTGTTCAAAAAGAGAATTAAGACCCTGAATCATGAATAAAACAACTTTACTTTGTAACAGAACTTTTAAAAACTGTGAAATATTTAACCGGAGTAAAATGTTTAAAAAAATCAATCCCGAAGAAAGTGAGTGTTAAGATACTGTGAAACTACTCTTATAAAAACAGAGAAACCACTGAAAACTAGTCTGGTTTGGGTCCAAGTAGTTTCATCTCAATGAGCTTCACCTTGTGTTTGGTCCACTGAAAATTCAGTGAAATTTTGAGAATCTAAATGGTGACCATGTGTGGTAGCCGTGGCTCAGAGCACAGCACCTGGGAGTGGGGGTTTTCTTGTGTTTCACTGTCTGAATCTTTCAGAAGAGAAGTGAAATTCTATAATCTGAGTTTCACTGGTTTATTTAGTTTTGACCTGCATTTTCATGTGCAATTTCTTCTGTGTCAGGTCATATGCTAGTCTCTTTTTATTTGAACACTTTATAGATAATTTTGCAAGAAGCATTTTCTTTCTTTTTTTAAAATATATTTTATTGATTTTTTTACAGAGAGGAAGGGAGAGAGATAGAGTTAGAAACATCGATGAGAGAGAAACATGGATCAACTGCCTCCTGCACACCTCCTACTGGGGATGTGCCTGCAACCAAAGTACATGCCCTTGACCAGAATCGAACCTGGGACCTGTCAGTCCGCAGGCTGACACTCTATCCACTGAGCCAAACCAATCAGTGCTTTGCAAGCAGCGTTTTCATAGAAAAGAAGTTAGGACTGAAATTTAGGATTCTGGCTGCCTAACACAAAAATCAGGATATCCTAAATTCAGTTTTTAAAGGATGTTACCTAATTACTCACTTATTATTGGACTGATGCACTAGTTTTCTTTTTTTTCCCCAAGCAGTTTCATCACATTTTTTTCATGTAAATTTTTTAAAAATCATGGTAAAAAACCCATAAAATTTGCCATCTTAACCACTTTAAGTGTATGGTTTCATAGTGGTAAGAATATTCACACTGTTGTGTAACAGAGCTCCAGAAACTTTTCATCTTACAAAGCTGAAACTCTATACCCATTAAACGATAACTCTGCATTTCCTCCTCCCCCGAATTCAGTTTTTAAGTGGGGTATGTATATGTTTTGTGATTACAATTTAATGAGGTTAGAGGTCATTTAGGTGAATTGAAACTGTAGGGTATTGTGTACTTGGAAGTATGAACCATTAGAGGGATGAGTGTTCACAGGGTTTTTATTAGTTGAACTATAAGGATGCTACTCTAATGGCACACCTGCACTTCTTGAAAGACAGATATTGATCATAGTTTTGAGTAAGAAGATTTACAATAAATATCAAAACCAGGAACAGAATAAGGCAGAAAACGCTGATAATGAAGGAAGATAACTTTTGAAATATGTAAATAACCAAGAGAAATTGTGAAATTGTTTTCCATTGAGATATTAGAAAGGAAAATATTCACCTCAGCATTGTGACTTAATTAAGGTACTGCCAGCATGCCAGGAGGTATAGTAACAGGTCCTTAACCAACCCCGTCCCTAGACTTTTCAAAACTGTGCTTAAGGAGTCTGGTGAGGTGATGTTGAAATGTGGGCAGTGATATCTCACAGTCTTCCTTTGCTTAACGGAAATCATTTTTAAAAATGCTCAGGGTCCTGGTTGGGAAATGAACATCATGGAAGAGGTTTAAGTGCTGGAGGGAGAGAGGTCCTGACACTTTGGGGCTGTTGCCAACACTTATTTTAAAAAGCCAAGATGATGTGGCGTCATCTTATTGGCTACCGTCATTATCTTCACAGCTCCCGTGCACGAATACAATGGGCGAAATATGGCATCATAATCATAATGATGGTGCTGATGTGATGATGAGAATAGTAATCATCTGAACTCCTGGATGTTCCATCTTTCCATCAGATCTCTTGCCTGATGTCTCAAAATTTAAAAACTCAAGGTTTAATGATACTTTGTACATCTCTACAGAGCTAAATTTGTAGATTGTATTACCTAGAGTCACTTTAGACATGGTTCTAGCATTTTTTCAGGTACATTTTATTAAACAGGTTTTTATGTGTCAATCTGGGTACTTAGTTATCATTTATAAACTTGTTTCCTTGCTAAAAATGTATTTTGAGTCCAAAACAAATAAATTAAAATTTTCAAGGAAATGCCCTTTTTAAGTAGGAGATTGTTTCAATTTGTTCTTGTAATTCTATATGAGCATTTAATAAAATATTTTAATTTGGTTTTGGAATGAAAGCTATAGCTTAATTTTAATAATGGAGAACAGTAGGGTAGCTAAAAAATGAACAATACTGCATGTACTAAATATAGAGTCATTTATATTTAGTCATTTCACTTTGAAATTTAGGATAAGAGTTTTTAAACTTCAGTTGCATTTTATATAATGATGCTTTTCGTATTTTGATATTAACATGAATTTTCATGTCTCTAAACTCACATCAGATGTTTTGCCTACTCTGGGCTTATTGTGAGTGGTGGTGAGAGTTCATCTAAAATTTAAAATATGTTGTACACAATCTACAAATTAGTGGGTCCAAACACAAATAATCAAGTACAGATGGTGTTAATGCTACTTGGGTAGTGATGGATCAGAGGAAAATGTAATGGAAAGGAATACGCAGCTGCAGTGAGCTATTTAACTAAATCTGGGCTGTCAACATGCTCCTGAGAGTTATTTTTCGTGCAGGTCCTTCCTGTGGGGGAGTCTACAGTGATAACCCCAGGTCCAATGATAACACATGGGCATATGAGGAAAAACCACATGCTACATTTTTTACCTCATTCATTGTTTGAATTGATCAGCTGATTTGGTCTCTAGACCTGGGTTCTTTTCCTTTCTCAAAACCCCATCTGATTCTGATTCTCTCTCCCTATTTTGGTTGATGGGGACAGTTCCTGGTTGGAGGAAGACTTTTTTTTTTTTTATTTCTTTTTTCCCCCTGCCCTTCTGCCCGCCTCCCCTACCCCCCAGTGTTTTGTGTCCATTGGTTATGCTTAAATGCTCACACAAAAGTCCCTTGGCTGATCTGTTACCCGCCCCCCCCATCGTCCCTGTCCTTGTTGCTGTAATTTGACAGTCTGTTTGATGTTGCTCTGCCTCTGCAT
>PVJC01020733.1:0-11497 GCA_004026665.1 Murina feae
AGATCAGCAGGTGGCAGGTGATGTGTGTGGAGTGGGTGGGGCAAGATGTGTGGGTGGCAGGTGGCAGGTTGTGCGGGTACAGGCTGGACTGAGGGACCCCCAAGTGCACAAATTTTTGTGCACCGGGCCCCTAGTTCTGAATAAAAGACTAGGATGAGACAAGGTGGATTTTAAAGCATAAAGAATGGTATAGCATATGGTAGATTATAAAAACAAATCGAGACATTGACTTTTCTTATTTCAAGAAAATAAAGTGGTGATTTCAATTTGAGAATTAGAATTTAAATATTCTTAAAATTTGCTGTAGTCATAACTTTTACTCGAGTTTTAGCTATTTGACCAGGGAATAGCTTGTAATTAAAAATAGGGTTAAAAGTTTAGTTTAAAATATGTTAACTAATTTTCTAGTATCAAACGGAATATGCAGCTATACTTCATATGCATACATTTTCCATGCATTGTTTCAGGTGATTAAGTAGCTGTTGGGCATGTACGATAGTGTCTGCAATGAAGTTGCAGAGAACCGTCGTCCATGACCTCTCTGTGACCTCTCTGCTCTAAGGTCTCACTTGGCAGCCACAACCTGCTATCTGTTTATCCCACTCTGGCTCCCCCTGAACAGCATGTACTAACCTTCTCTCCCACCTTGTAAACCCCACACTAGTGCCCCTCAGTGGAAAAATGAGAATCCCACTGGCAAGAGATTCTAGAAATTAAGCTCCATGATTTTCCTCTGCAGTTCAAGGAAGCACTGTTTTCTGTGGCTCACCTGGGAGGGCATGAGGCTGAGCGGGCAGCCACCCAGCACATTTGTGCTGGCAATTTCGCGTTATCCTGGGGTGGGGAAAACTCAAGTTAGAAATGATGTGAGCCCTTCCATTTTCTTTTAAATAATAGAATGACAGGAACAGGTTTATTTCTCAGGAAGTCAGTGATGTTGATGGAAAATTGTTCCTTCCAATCTTCCTTCTCTGGTTTGATCTCCTTAGTACTTATTTAGAAACAAAGATCAAAATCCTCCTCTTTTTTTGGTGATTCCAGTCCTTTTCCAATGACTTCTTTATTCTGCTCATTCTAGTTACATATTCAGTTTGATCAGCTCCTATGTGTCAAGAAGTTTAAAGATAATTCTATTTAGTAAGTACATACAAATCACCTGCCATGGACTTGACAATCCATGAGACTAGACAGTGGATAATTCTAAAATTTTTTTTAAAATAATCTTTACTGATTTCAGACAAGTTAGATTTACAATAATTATATATTAAATACTTTTACAAGTAATAAATTAAATATAAACAAATATGAGAGGTGCTAAAAACAAAGATTAAAAAAAAAAGGGGCTATTAGAGCATTGTTGACTTTTGTTCTCCAGAAGGCTGAAAGATAAAAAGATGATTTCAGTTTTTCTTTTGGAAGGGGAAAGAGAGGAGTATGTGAGCTTTCAATTTGTTGTAAATGTAAGTAAACTAGTTGTAAAGAATATTTAGAGCAGTAAATAAGAATGTGATCTAAAATTGTAGACTGTACTTCCACAAACCTTTACCCAGAGTCCTAATTTCCATATCTTGATTTTGATGGTAAAAACATAATTACTACAGTTAACTAATCTCATCCAACTGTAACTTTTATAACTTTTGGCAAGTTCTATTGTATGTGCATTGTACCTCGATTAAGCTGGGGTTTGGGATCAGGGATAGACAGAAATACCAAGGAAATATAATAGATTTTCTCAAAACAAGCCTATGACTCAGGTACCACAGTAGAGTGGTGGAGGAGACGGTGATGATGTAAATAAATGTCACTGGGTACATTAGATATTCATATGTGGGAAAATTAAAACTAGACCCTGTTGAAGACAGGTATATTCCAGTCATTCCACAAATTCTTTTCCTCTCCAACTTGGTCACAGTTTCCACCTGGACACAGTGTATATTCCTGCTCAAATGATTTTCATCTGAGCATGCAGATTGCTTTAACCAGTGGAGTGGGAACTCTCTCAGCCTGCGTTGTAGGATAGGCTTATGTGAAACAGACCTGAACCAAGCAGACTGTGGAGCCCACCTAGCTGAGCCACTGCTAAACCATGTGGAATTACAGGAAGCCACAGACCCATCGGTGAAATCTAAACGTGGCTCCTAGAAGCCACTAAAACGTCTTCATTGGAATCGCACGTGGAAGAGAACGTGGATTTAGTGATCCCTAGAACAAAGCACTCAATATAAATAATAAAGTTCTAGACATACAAAGGTACAAGTCGGTCACGACCTGGAAGCTCGTTTTAGTACTTATCCACCACGACAATGCTCTGGTTATTCATTTTTTTGAAAGACATTTTCTGGAAGCTAAAGTCCAACATCAATAACCATGTTCTCACCAACATGAAGGGCATGTAATTCAGATTCCTCTTCTGTGTTTTGAGTAGAAAGGTATTCAATAGGCTAGGTAACTTGGCTCCTAAAAGCTCAAGTTAGAGGCCATAGAGAAACTGGCCAACATTCAAGGTGGCTCAAAAGATCCTTCATATGTGTGTGGGCATGCTAAAGGCTGGGAGCCAGAGAGCCTGGATTCACAATGGGAGAGGAATAATTTCATTTGAATTCTTGTTTCCTCATCCATAAATGAAGGGAAAGCCACATGCTCTTTCTACTGTTCAGGATTTTTGTAAAATAAAATGAAATAATGGGAGAATATTTTTAAAACAATTCATGAAAGATTTCTTATTATTATTGATACTTTACCATTAATATTATGTTTTTGAAAGAGCATTTTTTGTTGTTGACATCCAGAACTGATCTCATCTGTTAAGGTGTGCAGGTCTTTTGACTTGTATCTAATCTGAATATTCAGCTAAAGAAATACGTGACTTGTTTGCCAATAAAATAATGTTATGTGGATAATGATAATTAGCCCTGGTGCATGACGTTTTTGTGCTGGGATATGCATATGTTTATTTTTGTAACTACTTACTTTTGTGTGGACATATTTGATAGATTTGGAGACTTTGGGTAAAAAAGATAGAAACTAGACTGCTTCAGTATATTAACAGATGGCAAATGTGGGAAAAGAATGAGATACTGGAAGATTAGTTTGTCATAAAACAATATTACTTTAATTTTTTTGAGGTCTTTCCAGAAGAGTCAACTTCTCTTCACTTAAATGATGACATTAAAGATTTAGAGCAAGCACTTCTTAACTTGTGACCTCAGGTTACATTTCCACTTCTGTAGTATGGAAATCAAAGTAATTTGTTTAACCTAATTACTTTATTTAATTACTTTATATAGTTTAATTCTATTTTTAAAATATATTTTTATTAATTTCAGAGAGGAAGGAAGAGGGAGAGAGAAATAGAAACATCAATGATGAGAGGGAATCATTGATTGGCTGCCTCTTGCACACTCCCCACTGGAGATCGAGCCTGCAACCTGGGCATGTGCCCTTGACTGGACTCGAACCTGGGATCCTCCCAGTCCACAGGTCCATGCTCTATCCACTGAGCAAAACTATCTAGGGCTAATTCTATTTTTATCTGTATTTTTATGCAGAATATTTATGAAAAAGTCAACTATTCAAAGTAGTACAATCTGAATTAAGATTTCTTAAACAGGGCAAGCTATGAAGAAGCAAACTAGTATTGAGAATTGAAATATATTATTCATAGTTTAAGTGGTTCTTCCTTAAGCAAACCATGCACATTGTATTAATATGCTAGAACATTTTAAAAATGGTTTTAAGATTTTTCAGGGTTCTAACAACTGTTAGCATGATTATAGTCTTACTAGAGAGAGTCTTATTGTTTTCCCATCACATGGCAGCAGTACAGAATAGTCATTGGGCAGAATTTTGGGGGTGAATCTAATGTAAAATTGAATCCTGGCTCCTCCTTTTTCTAATTGTATCAGAACAAATTACTTGACCTTTCAGAATCTGTTTCCTCACCTGAAAAATGAGGGTGATGCTATCTACCTTCGTACACTTGTAAATTATACATTAAAACTATAAGTTGTGTCAGCTGGTTGGCTCAGTTGGTTGGAGTATTGTCCTGAACACCAAACAGGTTGCAGATTCAATTCCCAGTCAGGGCACATACCTAGGTTTTAGGTTTGATCATGGACAGGGTGAACATAGAAGGCAACCAATTGATCTCTCTCTCTCTCTCTCTCTCTCTCTCTCTCTCTCTCTCTCTCCCTCCCTCCCTCCCTCCTTCCCTCCCACAACTCCCTCCCTGCCTTCTTCCATCCCTCCCTCTTTCTATATAAAAAATCAGCAAACATATCCTTAGATGAAGATTAAAAACAAACAAACTTGTAAATCGTGCAGGCCATTTTCTGGTCCTAGCAGGCACTTGGAAACTAATAGCTTTTATTCTTTGAGCTGAAGGAAAAAGTATCCTTTTGCATCAATAGATGGACATAATAGGAAGATATTGTTTAAAATGTTCTTGTTAGCCAAATTTTCTGAGTTAAGAAAGATATATTTGAACTTGACAAGTAATATTTTTAAAATTTTTTCATTGTTGATTCCCTGGCCAGGTAGCTAGAGTTGGTTGAAGCATTGGTCTGTACACCAAAAGGTGGTGGTTCGGTTCCTAGTCAGAGCACATACCTAGTTTCTGGGTTTGATCCCTGATCAGGGCATGCATGGGAGACAAACAATTGGTCAGTGTTTCTCTCTCACATGGATGTTTCTCTCTCTAAAATGTTATCCATTGTCATCTAAGTGAAAATTTATATTCTTAGTATGTCCATGAAATAGGAACTACTTCTAACACTTGAAACCTATGTGGTTTTATTAACCAATGTCATCCCAAGAAATTAAATATAAATAAATAAATTAATTAATTAATTTTGAAAATATGGGTAAAATTGAAATACCAACATTTCATTTTTCATTATAGGAATCTTGCCAACCTCATAATCACTATTGGTATCAGGGGAAAATATGGAATTCTGAGAAAAACTAGGGGCCCAGTGCATGAAATTCATGCACTGGGGGGGGGGCGGGGTCTCAGCCCAGCCTTCCCCCTCTCACATATTGGGAGCCCTCAGGGGGTGTCCTACTGATGGCTTAGGCCCACTACCTGCTCCCCTTGGGGAGCAGGCCTAAGCAACAGTCTGGCCTCCCTTTGTGGGGGGTGACCAGGCTAATCAGGGAAAGCCACCAGCTCCATAACCCCACCACTGCAGCCACTGCCAGTCACCATTGCCACCAAGGTGTTTTCATCAACACGGACTCCAGTCCCTTCACCATGAAAAATGACAACTTTCTTTAGGCATTTTCAAGATGTGTCTTTCATAGGATATGACATTTATTTTTTGTTTTTTATCCTCACCTGAGAATATGTTTCCATTGATTTTTAGAGAATGTGGAAGAGAAGGAAAAACAGAGAGAAACATCGAAGTGAGAGGAGCACTATGATTGGTTGCCTCCTGCATATGCCCTGACCTGGGCCCCCGCCAGGGAGGATCCTGCAACCTAGGTACATGCCCTTGGTCAGAACTGAAGCTAGACCCTGCAGTCAGCAGGCTGAGGCATTATGCACTGAGACAAACCGGCTAGGACAGGATATGACATTTCTTAGCCTTCCAGCAGTGGACCTTCATTTTTTTTTTCTCCAGGAATGTGATGGAAAAACCCTAGATCACCTTTTTGGATTCTTATTACCCAAGTTACTAAGAATATTACCAGTGGCATACAGGGAGCTTAGCCAATGAACAGTAAGAAAAAGTGTTTCCTCTATAATTTACTCTGATCACCGGCTCCACTTCTGTCCCTCAAATCCCAGCACCATTCCTATCCAGGCCTATAAACTCTGGCCAAGGATGCAGGCCTGGGAAGGGGACCCCCAGACCCCTGCAATCACTGGCTCTGTCCCTTCCCAGAGCTGCAGTCTCTTCCTGAGGCTGCAGGCCTGGGCAGAAGACCCCCAAACCCCTCTGATCGCCGGCTTCACAGAGCCCAGGCCTCTGCGATCACCGGCTCTGATCCTGCCCCCTGCCTTGCCCCACTGGAAGCCTCTGGCCAAGGCTGCAGGCCTGGGCAGAGGACCCTCAGACCCCTGAATTGCCAGCTACACCCATGCCCAGACTCCTGTGATTGCAGGTTTTGCACCTACCCCTCAGATCACCAGCTCTGTCCCTGCCCAGGCCCTGAGATCACCAGCTCTGCTCCTGCCCCACTGCGGCCTCTGGCCAAGGCTACAGGCCTGGGCAGGAGATCCCCAGGCCCCTGCCATTGCCGGCTTCATCCTTGAGCCTCTGGCCAAGGCTACAGGCCTGGGCAGGAGACCTCCAGGCCACTCCAATCACTGGCTTTGCCCCTGCCCAGGCCCTGAGATTGTGGGCTCCACCCCTGCCCCACTGCAGTCTCTGGCTAAGGCTGTAGGCCTGGTCAGGGGATCCCCAGACCCCTGTTTTGCTGGCTCCATTGGTGCCCAGACTCCTGCGATCTCAGGCTACACCACTGCCCCTTTGATCGCTGGCTCTGCAGAGCCCAGGCCCCTGTGATCTCCGACCTTGCCCCTTCCCAGGCTTGAGGCCTCTGGCCCAGGCCTTATGCCTGGGTAGGACACCCTCATACCCCTCTGATCACTGACTCTGCCCCTGCACCCTCTGATCACCAGCTCTGCCCTTGCCCACGCAAGGCCTCTGGCCTGGGCAGGGGACCACCAGCCCCTTCTGATCCCTTGTTCTGCCCCTTGGGCCCCCGCCTCCCCTGCTACCTTCCTGGATAACAGGCCTGACCACTTCAGTGGCGGGGCTGAGCCGGACTGGGCACTTCCATCTTGTGACTATGGGGGCAGCCATCTTTGTGATGGAGTGATGCCTAATTTATTAGATACTCTTTTATTAGATAGGATTTGTCTATAAATGGTCAGATGGTTTCATTAGATTTTTATGGAGTGATACAAACACAAAATATTCATCAAAATGCCTCAGTGAGATTCAAGCATCTGCGTACCTCAGGATTAGCTTTAGATGATGGTTGTAGTTACCGTAACTTCCACCAAGGTGATGTGGGCAGATTGAGTCCCATTCTTGCACATAGTATCGAATGCTTCTGAGTCCTGAGGGAAATGTGAAAAATTACATCTTAGCATTTCGTGGCATTCTTCCCATCATGATACTCATTCCCCATCCCCAACTATTTATGTCGCTTAGTACCTGTGTAAATGGCAGCGAACAGAAGCTGAAGCTTATCACTGATTTTAGAGTATGTAGTATGCTGTTAAAAATGAATCAATCATTATGAAAAATTGTAAATTAAATTGGTAGCCTGCATAGTTTTCACCCCTGCCCCCAGAACCTGTCAAACCTTTACTTGCTATTTGATTCGTTAGGTAAGTAAATGCATTCTTTTCCCGGAGGCTGGTTGAGAAAGAGATTTAAATGATGCTCTGCCGGGAAGACTTGATCCATGTAGGGAGGGCTGACACGTTGTTTTCTGCCTGACCTTTCCCTGTGGGTCTGATGGAAACATACGATTTTGTTACCATAGACCTACATTTTTTTCACCTTGTCTGTAATACAGAGGTCAAAGCATTTCAAGGAACTGTTATGTGACAAACAAAAATGTGCATAGGATAGAAGGTTGAAAAGTGACTTTACAAAATAAGAGTTGTGCAACCAGAAGTATCTATTGAAGTGTGAGTTTAAATAAAATACCAAGAAATGTGCTTTTAATAATAACACTTTATGACCCTTTTGCTCCAGGTTTTCTTGCCTCCTTCTCTTCATGGAGCAGCCGTTAATAACAAGTGGCAACCAGACAATGAAACAGTTGTCTTTAGTGGCAGAGATTGTTTGCTTTCAAAATTCTTGTGGCCTAATTTCAAGGAAGATGATTAACAGAGGGTTATTATTATTATTATTGAATCATTTCAAACAAAGGGCATTTCAGAAATGAAATAGGATGTAACAATGCAATAAATATGTACATATTTTTCTAATATTTGTCATGTGTTATAAAACAATTAAGATAAACGAAAAGCTTATTTTTCACTTTAGTAAAATACAAGGTTTTCTTTAAAAAGGAGTCAATCTTAACCAAAACTTCCTTATAATGAGATGGACAATACAATAGCTTGTATTGTAAGTAGACTCTCAGATCATTATTAGTTACCATAAGAAATTCCTGAAAAGAGACATTCTGCTTGACATCATTAGATTAACAAATGCACTGTGGTGTGTAGTATTTGCATTAGAAATCTGTGTGATTTTTTTTTATAGAGCACAGATTTGCTTTCTTGCTTCCAAAGCGCTTACTCTTTACTTACTGCAGTAATGATTGCTTTGAGTACCTCTGTTTTCATCCCATTAGGACTAGCTCTCTTGCCTGGTGGATGTGCCTCTGGTTGAGGGTCGACCCTTGAACCAAGAGGCCACCAGTTTGATGCCAGGTCAGAGCACATGTCCAGGTTGCAGGCTCGATCACCAGTAGGGGGCGTGCAGGAGGCAGCCAATCAATGATGTGTGTCATGGATATTTCTATCTAGCCCTCTCCCTTCTTCTCTTTCTCTCTTAAAAAAAAAAAAATCAATTTAAAAAGATTATCCCATTTGGTTGTTCTTTTTTTTTTTTATTGCAGTTTTTGTGTTCCTCCTATGCTAGTTTCTTTCCTCCTGCTCTTCCTCAGAACATGCATACCTACTACAGGTATATCAATAGCAAGACAAGGGTAAGGGCCTGGGGATGCCAACTGAATCTTCATTTTCTAGTCCCATTTTTCCTCTCCATCTTTTGCTGTAATTTGCATCCCTAACTCCAGAGTATCTGTAAGAGAAATTAAAAATAAATAGCTACAGGAAGGGTAAGGCAGATGTGTGTGAGGGAGACTGCTACACCAGGCTACCTCAGGAGCAAAGGTACCTCTGTGTTAAACTATACTGTTTGTAGTCTTGAATCTCTGCTTCCACTCTTTCTTATGGGTTCAAGTCCTGGGTTATTCTTGTGGCTCAAAAATCAACTTTCTTGTTACTTTTCTCTCTTCTACTCTGAAGGCTCGTGGGTAACCTCTATTTCTATTTTCCTAACCTAACAATTCCCCTGCCACTAATCTGTATTTCAAAGATTTATTACAATCATGTGTTGCCTCATTTTCTTATCTTTGTGGGTTTATACCTTTTTATTTCATCATTCTCCTTTTATGAACTTTTGAGAAGCAGATGTGATAATTCTATTAAAATGTGGTAAATCTACCACATTTTATCTGATTACTATTAGAACTTTTTGGGTAACTAATTTCACTGTACATCATCTCAGACTTTTCAGATCCTAAATATTTAATAATGTCTTCAAAACTGTACGTATAGTTGAGTTAATAAGATACTATGGGCCAGGACTTGGGAGAGAGTGATGAGAAAGGATATACAGTGCTCCTTGTCATTAATACCCTGTAGCATAGTTTAATGATTTGTCTCTGACCTTATGAACAATAAGATCTTACAGGAACTCAGCTCATACACTCACCTATTTACCTCCTATCTTCAGGGCATAATTCTACATGTCAATGGGACTTCATCCACTAGAAGGGCATCTTTGAAAAAAAAATAACTGAAGAGAGGGACAATTACATTTTCAGTTATCTAATCTAATAAAAAAGTAATATGCAAATTGGCCCTCACTCTATTATACCCACAAGCCACACCCACAAAGCCACACCCACCGACCAATCAGGAGCAAATATGCAAATTAACTCAACTAGGATGGGGGGGGCCATGGAGTTGCCCGGGCCAATGGAGGAAGCCAGGGGCCCGCAGGCCCTGAGTTCTACTCAAGGCTACAAAGTTTCCATTATAGAAGATAAACCTGAGATACCTGTGGGGTTGAGACCTTGGGTTGCCAGGGGCAACACAGGCTTCAAGCGGGCAAACAAGGCAACGAAGTTTCAATTATAGAAGTTAAATAAATCCCAGATATCTGCTTCCTGCCAGGCACCCCAGTAGAAACCCGAACCCTGAAGGGATGGTGGGCAGCCTGAAATGGCCCTCTGCCCCTCACACAGGCTGGCCAGTCACCCCAGTAGGGACCCAAACCCTGAAGGAGCTGTGAGCAGCCTGAAGCGGTCCTCTGTCCCTCACCCAGGCTGGCCAGGCACCCCAGTAGGAACCTGAACCCTGAAGGGGCTGTGGGCAACTTGAAATGGCCATCAGTCCCTCACCCAGGCTGGCCAGGCGTGCCAGCAGGTGGACATCCCCTGAGGGGTCCCAGACTGCGAGAGGATCCAGGCTGGGCTGAGGGACCCCCCCAAGTGCACAAATTTTTGTGCACCGGGCCTCTGGTGGTTTAATAATCTAAGGAACTCCCCTGTGAAAAAGCAAGTATGGTTAGTTTGAGTGAATTTATTTGATGCTTTAAAAAGTGAGTTTTGTAGCCATTTAGAGCCAGAAGAAGGTGAGATTCTTATCTTCTTGGTTGCTTTTCTGCTTCTTCATCTTTAAAGGGCACACAAGATCAGAAAGCAAACAGAAGTGCTGCTTCTGCTAGGACAGTAATGAGCTAAAATGGGACCAGATAAAAAACACAGCAGATATGGGGGTCACAGAACGGTGAGACTTCATGAATTTATTCATTGAAATGTGGCACATCCTCATAAAATGAGATGTCATCATTGTAAGTGTGGATTGCTTCGTTGCACAATACTGCTACCTAAATCCACTATAAGGGAGTGATCCAAAACTGGTTTATATATTTGACTGAAAATAGAAAAATTATTCAAAGAGAAAAAAAGCATAGGGTCACTCCTTAGACGATTTAGCCTTTTGCTTCTGGATAATATTTTATTAATTAAAATGTATGGTTCTGAAAAAGAAATATGAAATGAGATTTTCATGTATGGATAAAATGTTCAGTTTTGAGTTACTCAGCGGAAAACAAATAAGAAGTCTGTTCTAAAGCTGAAGGCATATGAGTTCAGTGGAGCTTTGGAGCAGTCCTTTCCGTGGGTAAGCAACTACGTGAGGCCTCTGACCAACAGCTCAGGAGCCACTGATGCTATCTGCCCAACCAACCCAAAAGGGACTGAAGTCTGGCCAGGTGAACCTTCACATGATTGTGGTCCCAGATGACGTTTTGCTTTTACCTTGATTTTGAGAGATTAAACAGAACCAATCTAAGCCACATGCAGATTCCTGACCCTTAGAAACTTTGAAATAATTCATATTGTTGTTTTTATGCCACTGAATTTTGGGATAATCTTTTATTCTGAAACTAGGGGCCTGGTGCACAAAATTCATGCACGGGGGGGGGGGGGGGGGGGGGGGGGGGGCGGGAAGGCGATCCATCAGGCTGACCTGCACCCTCTCTAATATGGAGTTCTTGGGGACTCTCACAATCCAGGACCTCTGGTTCTTAACTGCTAACCTGCCTGCCTGCCCTAACCACTTTGCCTGCCTGCCTGCCTGATCCCCCTAACTACACTCCCCTGCCAGCCTGGTCACCCCTATTAGTTTCTTTTATAATCTTAACCCCTTCACACACAATTGTATTTGACTTCC
>PVJC01020733.1:11597-28997 GCA_004026665.1 Murina feae
CACACAATTTTTCTCCTTTATGTAACACTTTTCCTACTGACTCATCATTTATAAACTTTTCTTTCCTCCTTATTTCCTACTTCTGTTCCATCATCATTCTTCCCATTTTTCTACTACCCTCCTTCCCTTCCCACATTCCTTCTTTCCTTTATCTTTACCCCTGCCCACCCTCCCCTTTTCCTTCCTTCCCACCTTAATTGTTTTCTTCACTTCCTCTCTCTGACCTGCTTTGTTTCCTCCCCCATTCCTTCCTTCTTCCCATTCTCCTTTTAAGCTCTACCAACTCCCCCTTTATAACTTTTCTTCCCTCCCTCTTTTTCTCTCATCCTACCTTTGCCATACATTCTTCTCTACTTACTGCCACTGTTTTAATACCTATCTATCTACCTGCCTAATTATCCATTATCATTTATCTTTTTTCTTTTCTGACTTTTTTTAAAATCTGTCCCCAGTACACAACTATACTTGGTTTTCATTATAGGCCCTACAGTTCCCTCATACATCCTCTTTTTTTTTTTAACTCTGCTGTCCACTGACTCTTTTATAAAGTTCTTCCCTCCATCCTGTTCCACCCCTGCCCCACCTGGTTACTTCCCCCCAAACTCTCCCTGGCTCCACCCGCCCCCTGCCCATCTCTCTGTCTCCTGGATCCCGTGGGTTCACCCTAGCTCTGAAGGGAGATGGGGCCTCTCAGAGGAGACTCCTTTCCCTGTGGCAGAGAAAATGGAGCCAGTAAGAGAGTGGGCCCAGGAGACGGTGTGTGTGAGAGACAGGGAGCAGCCCTCCTTCCCTCATGGGGAGGCGGCATTAACACCCAGCACAGGGCTAAGCCCTAGCCAGGTGGCAGCAGCCCATGCAGCCCCGGCAGTACAGCTGCAAACCAGGAGCACCTCCACCTCTGGACCATCCACCCCTCCATTTGGAGATCCGCCAATGGCACAGCTTCTGTCTACCCTGGACAGCAGTGTGGGCTTGCTTCTCCCACCCCTCAGCTTCCACCTGGAATCAGCCTGGAATCCATGGTGGGACACACACACGGAGGCCTCAGCCTCCGTGTGTGTGCCCTGGCCATCGATCGTTTTCCAGGCCGCAGCCTCGGGATGGCTCACTCCTCCTGCCCTGCTCCTCCTGCCTACAGCTGCGGCCACTGGCTGGCTTGCTCCTCCCACCCCGTGCTGCGGCCTGGATCACTGCCACAGGCCAGCTCGCTCCTCCCGCCCCCCAGCTCCTGAGGCAGAGGTCTTCCATCTGCCCTGCTGGACCCTGGTGTGCAGCTTCTCTGGGGCTGCAGCCTCCGCCATCTTGGCTGGGCTAATTTGCATACAGTCTCTCTGATTGGCTGGTGGGTGTGGCTATGCATCTCGAAGAAACAGTCAATTTTAATATTATGCTTTTATTAGGTTAGATAGGCACATGAGTGGTTTTAAAAGCATTAAGATTTTTCAGAGAGCACAAAATGCTCATATTAGCAAATGTATGCACAGCCTGAAAATGTGGCCTCGAGATAACGTGAAGCGTGTGCCACACAATTATTTATTAAGTACTAGAACACAGGGGAGGATAAAAGGATTGATTATTCAGCCACACAAAGGGCCCCTTAAAGATACTGAGAGAGAGCCCACAGATCCTCTTAATCAAATAGGACTGCTAGAAAATACGGTGATCAAGGTATCCAGTCACCTGATCAGAGCGAGATAAAGGACTTAATGTGTATTCCATATTCCAGTGAGACTCACAGACCCACCAAATCTTTGAGAACACTGTATCAGCAGAATCACCTCTGGCTTGCACTTAGAAGACCAGATCATACAAAATGACAGGGACTGTTGGATCCTAAAATTCTACTGGCAGGAAGCAGGTTTAGAAAGCTGCTCAGTTGCAAAGCAGTGCTATTTTTCATAAAAGAGAATGACAGAGAAGGCAGAATTGAGTCATGAGGGTAGAACTGAGAGGCAAGAGCTATGGCCTTGAAAACTAATGAGAAATTTCCAACATATGACTGACTGGATTTCACAGTTGCTATTAACCAGTGACTTCTTTGTGCCTCCAATTTTTCCTCTTTTGGAACAAGAATACCCATCGCTGTGACCCCACACTGGCCCCACCTTTATATGTTGGGTGTGTGTGAGAGGAAGAGGGCTTCTCTTGTTAGCTCTAGAGGCTGAAGGAAACTGTACTTGAGTAGTTCCACTTAAAGCACTGCATCCTAGAGCCTCATTTACACCCAGACATGACTTACATGATGGGATTCTTTGAGCTGATGATAGAATGGGAGGTGACTTTTGGAGACCCTAGAAGGGTGGTGTGAGTGTATTTTACATGTCAGAGGAATATGAATAGTTGAGGACCAGAAGTCAGAATGTGACAGCAGAGCTTCTGAAATGGCCCCCGGTGTTTTCCATCTCTTGCCATTCATGTCCTTGTGCAATCTGCTTCCCTTGGTGTGGGCTGAGACCAGTGACTTGCTCATAATAAATAAAATATTACAATGGTGATGGGGTATCACTTTGAAGATTATGCTATAAAAGACTAACTGCCATCTGGCTCTCTCTCTCTCTCTCTCTCTCTCTCTCTCTCTCTCTCTCTCTCTCTCTCTTCAAGCAGCAGTGTCATGAGCTGCCCTAAGAAGGGGTCCATGTGACCAGGAACTTAGGGTGACACCTCAGGCTAACAACAGCGAGTTTTCAATATGAAAACTATTTCAGCTATTATCTCCTTGAGTTTTACTTTTCAGCCATATCTCCATTGCACTTTTGGATTACTTTAAATTAGTATTCTCTTTGTGAACTTTCTATTTCTTATTGCTTTGTCTCTGAGTGTTTTTTTGCTAGATTCATTCCTCCATATATTCTTTCCATTTTACTACATTTTTTTTTACTACTGTGGAAACTCTACTTCATTATAGAGTTAATTCCCTTTATAGATTAATTTGAATTCCACTGACTTTAAAAATATATATTTTAAATGTTTGTTTGTTCTTGTTTTTTGTTTGTTTGTTTTTCTGGACTCAGAATCTGGCAGATCTGCAGCTTCAGTTCTTCTCAGTTCTAAGCACTTATTTTCCATTTTGTGCTTCATGAAATTAATTATACTGTTTTGAGCATGGGAGAGGTTTTTAGATTTTTCTGCTTTTGTATTTTATGTATCATTCTTATTTGTTCAGGTGAAGGAGACCACTTTCAAAGTGTGAATTTAGAATGCAATCTTGACTAAAAGTGTGAACAATGTTTAGCTTTTTTTGTGTGAAAGTACTGTATGGGGAGACAGATGGAAAACAATCTTATTTTTATCCTATCTAATAAAAGAGTAATATGCAAATTGACTGCCACAAGATGGCTTCCCCCATGTGGTCAAAGATGGCCACCAAAAGATGGCCAGGAAGGAGGGGAGTTTGGAAGGACCCAGACCTGCAGGGGAGGGCAGTTGTGGGGGACCCAGGCCTGCAGGGGGGAACAGTTGGGAGGGGCCATCCTGGCAGGGGGAGGGCAGTTAGGGGCAATCAGGCTGGCACAGGAGCAGTTTGGCATTGAAAAGCGTGGCAGGGGAGTGGTTAGGGGCAATCGGCAGGCAAGAGGTCGGGAGCCAGCAGTCCTGGATTATGAAAGGGATGTCCGATTGCTCATTTAGGCCCGATCCCACAGTGGGATCGGGCCTAAACGGGCAGTTGAACATCCATCAAGGAGTCCCAGATTAGAGAGGGTGCAGGTTGGGCTGAGGGACACCACCCCCATCCCCCACTCCCACTCCGGCACCTGGCCTTTAGTTGTAATATAAGTTTAAAAAAATTCAGGTAGTATTATTTCTTCACTTTTAGGTAATATGGATACTCTTTTCAGTTTATTAAATACTTTTCCTGTCATTTTTTAATAAGCAATTCTTTACTATTGTATCATATGCATTATAATGTTATTATGCCATGAAGCTCTTGGCTCCTTTTATCATAACAATTTCTGAATATAGTATTATAAGGAAAATTAATGGAGGTCATGAGCATAGTTGGCTGAAAAATCCTTGAGAACGGTAGCCTTTCCCTGTTACCCTCCATGGGTGACATTTCTGCCAGACGATGCAGAAGGAAAGTGCTCATGTGTGTGTAGCTGTGGAGTGGCTGCCTGACCCCTAAAGGCTGCAGTCAGCACGAATTCTCCGTGCAACAGCTGCCGTGACTTGGAATAGAGAATGAGCTGCCAAGGAGGGCTGCTTATTTTATTCTTCTTCCTCCATGAGTGGAACTTGGTAAAAACATTAGAATTTCAAGCTAATGAACACTAAAAACTGAATATCTTGCTTATGGGTTGTGTAGCCACATGGTCAAATCATGATTCCCAGAGCAATATGCTGGCCCTGTGAGAGGAGCATGGGAGGAGGAGAGGAAATGTGACTTGACTCTGTGAATCAGTTGGATCTAACCTTCAGGTAATGGGATCTCCTCCGTGTTCTCATGCTTTCCACTGTGGTCCTCCTGGTGGACCCATTGAAGCCTTCAATCTCTTCATGACAGTTGTGTAAGAAAAGCTTGCTTTCCTTCATCAGCTGGGAGGGAAAATAAGAGTCTCTGCTTTTATCACACATGGAAGCATTTAGTGTTCTGCGGCTGAGGTTGGGAGGTCAGTATCTCAAAAGATTGAGCTTTTAGTCAAATGCTTGCAGAGTGAGAATTCACACAGCAGCATACAGGAGACGCGGACACTTGATATGACATTAGTGCATTTCTCCCCCAATGTTCTTTTGATTCCATTACTCCCACTTAAAAGTAACTTGCAGTATTTGCAAACCCACTAAGAACTGGAGGGTGGGGTTGATGGGTGGGAGGGAAGAGATCAACCAAAGAACTTGTATGCGGATATGCACAATCCATGGACACAGATAATAGGATGGTGAAGGCCTGAGGTGGGGCTGGAGGAGGACTAGAAGGGGTCAATGGGGAAAGAAAGGGGACACATATAATACTACTTTCAACAATAAAGATTTAACAATAAATAAACACTTCATGATGGAAAAAATATATAGTTTAAAATGATGCAAACATTTGTGCATGAAGTCAAAAAAGGAATATGATCTTTGTCATGTTTGTTCTTTTTTTTTTTTTTTTTTTTTGACAGAATGATTCACATGAAAGGTAAGATTGACCAAAATGGAAAGCTTTTTTTTTGGTGACAAATTTAAACTTACTGCTCCTAGCTGACTTTTGTGATACATTTCATATATGGATTGATAGGCCTGCAACAGATCTTTCTGGAAAAACAATTTTCCAAGGCATTTTGAGCTATTCGATAAATTAAAAGTACTTATGGCTGGGTTTTAAAATGAGCTCCTTTTGGAGGAAGCTTCCCACATACAGATGTAGTAAAGTCCCATCTGTTTTAGATAGAGATCTCTCAGCAGGAGGCTCCAAGCGACTTTGATAAGAGGCAAGCACGCAAGACGAGAGAGGCTGGGGGCTTCCATTTCCTCCCGCCTCTGGCTGCAGACAAATGTCGTTTAGGGTCCTGCTTTGAGGAACTGATGTTATTTAGCTGGAAGTCAAATGCTCCTGAAAGTCAGTTTCAGATGGGATGGAAACCCTTCCGATTTTTTTAAAAAAGAAAAAGCCTTTTCGGTCAGAATCAATGTTCCTCAAATATCTAAGACCGCCTACTGTTTGGAGCAGTGGCCCACCCTGGGTGCTGACAGTGGGTGGCTTTCACTGTGTTTGCTTCTTAGTTTGTGAGCCTCAAAGCCACAGAAAGACGGGACTCCTTGGATGTTTAAATGTTGCCCCAGGACATGGACTAAATTTCCTTAAGGTCAAAGGAACTGTGCTTTAAATTTCTTTGTATGCTGGGTGTCTTTTTAAGGGTTCTATACTAAACTCAATGAATTATAATTACCTGGGTTTCTTGAAGTACTCCATGTCTTTAGAAACTTTCTGTACTTGTGTGCTTATTAATTAATTTATTTATGTTGCTTTGTGGTTGGAAAGGAAGGACGATTTTTCTTCCTTTTGGCTAGACTAGTAAGACTAATCTCTTTCCTTAACAATTTATTTCCCCTTGCCTTCAATTGGCACTCAGCACTTTATCTGTCCAAAACCCCAACAAAAATTTGACCTCATAAGGCCTGAGATTTGTTTGTTTTTGTTGTTCTGTGGGAGCCCTTTACACGTCCAGCGTGGTTCAGGGTTCCTGTTCAGGGTTCGAGTTCTGAAGGAGGCCGCACACAAAATGAAGAGAGATTAGAAGAGAATCAATTTGGGAACTGGGGGACCAGGCGTGAAGCCTACCTCTAGTGAGTTAGACTGCCCACTGGTGCCTGGGTCTCACCAGCCTTTTATTGAGTCTCTGAGAAAACAACCATATCCTTAGGCAGGAAATTCAGACAACAAATAGGCAGCAAGAATTTACATGTCAGTAACAGGCAGGGGTTTGCTTTAACTAACAATGTTTCAACTTAATGGGTGCATAGCTCTGACCTTTCAGAGCAACCAAGGTTGCTGAAAACAATCAGTTTCCATTATCGTTCCTTCATATATCCCCAGAATCTAGAATAATTGTGCATGACACATAGTTGGACATGCAATAGCCATTGAGTAGCAATGATCCCACATTTTGGGAGGGGTTAATTCAGTGGTCCATGAAAGTGGGTGAAAGGGTCCTTGGGAGCAAAGGCAATTAACAGCCAGACCCCAATAAACATTAGCAATTGTTAATGTTAGGTGTTTAGGATGCCCAGTGTTACTGCTGAAAGTCACTAAGGAATCTCAATTTCAGGAAGAGATAAGGCAGGATATGTTCCATCCAATACAAATTATCTTGAAAAATATGCTCAAACACTATTTCTTTCAAAAGGAAAGAAAAAAGGGAGTCTATATATTTTTTACAAGTATTTGAGATCCTTTAAACAAAATAATCTGAACATCTCATATGCAAGCAAGAAGAAGATCTGTAGGTGGATAGATACACATTTACACGCATACAATGCCTTACATATATCTCTACCCTGTATCCATACAGCATGTATTTGTATTGTATGCATATTCACCATTGTAGCTATTTTTAAATCTGATTCTTGCTAAACTTGGTCATCTACGAGTTCACTACTAGTTATTTTCCAGTGAATTCCCCAGTTAGGTGTAATTATTTAAAATTAATTTCCAAAATATAAGAAACACAATACATGCCTTTGAGGAAGTTACTGTAGAATCTTACCTAGTTGAGTTGCTTTTTGCTTGTCTTTTTTGTTTGTTTGTTACTCCTTACCCAAGAATATTTTTCCCATTGATTTTTTAGACTAAGTGGAAGGGAGAGGGAGAGACAGAGAGACACATTAAGTGGTTGCCTTCTGCATGCACCCTGACTGGGAGAGGCCAGGGATTAAGCCTGCAACTGAGGTATGTGCCCTTGACTGGAACTGAACCCACAACTCTTAAGTCTGGCGGCTGACACCCCAACCACTGAGCAAAATCAGCCAGTGCTGCTTGGCTTTTTGTATTTCACTCAACCTACAGTCTGTGTTCCTTTTCATTTTAGTTGTTGAAGCAGACAGCTGCACTTTGATTTTTGGTCAACCACTCTAGACCTGTGGTTAATACTTCCATTATAATTGTTTAATCAAAATGTGTGTTTTTTTTAAATATACTCTTAGTTTGGAATGACAATATCTACTTTTATGCTCCAACTTCTGCAAAAAGATCTTCTAAAATTGTATGTAGGAATAATAAGTAAAAATTGATTACCTGAGACACTAACCAAACAATCTTAATTAATCCAGTATTTTTGGTAGAATATATTACCAATTTATATGCCACTCACCATGAGAAACACAGTAGGGAATATAGTGAATCAGCACAAGCCATTCCTGTAATTGGAGCTATTAAATATACATATAATACTGCATAATCTTAGTGTCCTATAAATTAAAAGTGTTTGAACACCAACAAAACCCATATTCTTGCATTACTAATTTTTATAAAAGTGGCAGTAAATACATAAATAAACCAAATTGTATAAAAGAAAGCAAACTATAATAATAATTTAAAATTTTGTCTTATAAAAACAGAGTTTCAAGTGCTCAAGAACAAGAGAGAAATAACAGAAGTAAATTTCCCTTGCCAGTTTTCTATTACCTCCGGAGAGAGTTTTCCTAACGATATGAAGTCATCTAAGGGTTCTCCTACTAAGAGTAATTCGAAGTAAATCTTCGGAGTCATATCTAAGCCTCCTAACATTGGGGCTGTGTGGGGATGTTGATTCTGGGAATTAAGAGTTGTGAAGGGTTCCTTGCAATATTGCCCTAACCGATCTCTAATGTGCTTGATGTCAAGTACATCATAATGAAAAACTAATACCAAATATACTGTTTTCCTTTTGTAAGTGAAGGGAGAATAAATATTTTAAATGGTGCCAAATTCTTTCTATGTAGTTGTGTGTAGCCCTAGTTCATTTTTTTTACATATTTATATGTAATTTATCCCTTATGGGATTAACAGACATTTAGATTTTTCCAATACTTGAATATTACAAATGATGTGGCTATGAGCATTTCTATACACAGCTATTGGTACACATAAAGACATGTGTCTCTTGGGAAAACGCCTGCAAGGTAGAAGTTTTGACGTACATATGTGCATTTTTAGTGAACACTGTCAAATAGTGAGCCAGGGTGATGGTATCAATTACATTCCTACCAGCTCGAAGGACTTCTCATTTCACCTACATGACTTGTTACTGTTTTTTGTTTTAACTTTAGCCATGCTGGAGACTATATAGTGAAATCTCATTTTGTAATCTTGCATTTCTGTAAAGAATGATGACAATAATAACCTTTTAATTTGTTTCATGTCCATTTTACATAATCTTTGTTTGTAGATTGTCTTCTTATTGAGTAAAGGGCAGATGTAGGGGAAAATTTCAACAGATTTGCTTTTAGCTCATTATAAAATACTAGAGGCCCAATGCACAAAATTTGCACATGGGTACAGTCCCTGGGCCTGGCCTGGAATCAGGGTCATCTTCCCGGATGCTGGTAACTGCCCCCCCCGCCACACCCTCCCCCCCCCAGTTCCTCATTTGCCATTGGATGATCAAAGCCTGCCCGCCGTGGGGAGGGACCGAAAGGTTGGCCATTCCTGCCCACTCGCTGGCCCCAACCCCCCACTGCGGGTCGTCCTCTGTGTGTAGGGTAACTGGCAGGGTGGGGGCCTTGGCCTGGCACCACCCGCATCCACCACCACACACCCCAGTTCCCCGTTCCCCATCAGGCAGTCAGAGCCTGCCAGCCAGGAGAAGGGACCAAGAGGTTGGCCGGCAGGCCTCCATCAGGCAATGGGGGCCTGTGGACTGAGGGCAGCTCCTGCATTGAGCATCTGCCCACTAGTGGTCAGTGCGCATCATAGCAACCAGTCATTCTGCCATTTGGTTGAGTTACATATTACCCTTTTATTATATAGGATTGGGTTCCCTAAAGCTGTGGTTCTTTGGCTAATTTGCTTTGTTTGAATCCAATCACATTTCTTAGACTTTTTACTTTGTGATCTACGTGTCTCTTCTTATTTTCCTTTTTTTAAAAAAAAAAAATTATATCTTTATTGATTTCAGCGAGGAAGGAAGAGGGAGAGAGAGAGAGAAACATCCATGATGAGAGAGAATCATGGATGGGCTGCCTCCTGCAAATCCCCCACTAGGGATCAAGCCCACAACCTAGGCATATGCCCTTGACTGGAATCGAACCTGGGACCTTTCAGTTCGCAGGCTGACACTCTATCCACTGAGCCAAACTGGCTAGGGCTATTTTCCTTTTTAATATATCTTTGCTTCAGTCTTTTTTTTTTTTTTTTTTTTTTTTAATCCTCACTGTAGGATATTATTTCCCTTGATTTCAGATAGAGTGGGAAGGAAGGAGGAGCAGGAGAAGAGAGAAAGAGAGAGAGAGAGAGAGAGAGAGAGAGAGAGAGAGAGAGAGAGAGAGGGGTAAGAACGATGTATTAATTGGTTGCGACCCACACATGCCCAGACCAGGCCAGGAATCCAACTTACCGACCCTTTGGTCTATGGCCAATGCTCTGACCACTGAGCAACTGACTAGAGCAGTCTTACTATTTCTGATTCAAATTCACGATATGTATTTGTTGAGTCTAATTTGCTTTAATCCATCTGTTGTATTCTTAATTAGTTCTTGTATTTTGTGCATTTCTTTTTTAAATTTCTTTTGTTATATTTTTTATAATATATTATTATTTACTAGGGGCCTGGTGCATGAAATTTGTGCATGGGGCGGGGGGGTTCTCAGCCCGGCCTGCCCCCTCTCACATACTGGGAGCTCTCAGGGGGTATCCTACTGACAGCTTAGGCCTGCTACCTGCTCCCATTGGGGAGCAGGCCTAAGCCACAGTCTGGCCTCCCTTTGCGGGAGGCGACCAGGCTAATCAGGGAAGCCACCAGCCCCATTACCTTGCTGCCATGAAGAAATGACAACTTTCTTTAGGCATTTTCAAGATGTGTCTTTCATAGGATATGATCGATCTTTCTTTCTTTCTTTCTTTCTTTCTTTCTTTCTTTCTTTCTTTCTTTCTTTCTTTCTTTCTTTCTTTCTTTCATTTTTTATCCTCACCTGAGGATATGTTTCCATTGATTTTTAGAGAATGTGGAAGAGAAGGGAAAAAAAGAGAGAAACAACAAAGTGAGAGGAACACTTTGATTGGTTGCCTCCTGCATATGCCCTGACCTGGGCCTTGGCCAGGAAGGAGCCTACAACCTAGCTACATGCCCTTGGTCACAATTGAACCCAGACCCTGCAGTCAGCAGGCTGAGGCATTATGCACTGAGCCAAACTGACTAGGGCAGGATATGACATTTCTTAGCCCTCCAGCAGTGGAACTTCATTTGTTCCCTCAGGAATGTGGTGGGAAAATCCTAGATTGCCTTTAGGGATTCTTATTACCCAAGTTAGTAAGAATATTACCAGTGGCATGCAGGGAGCTTAGCCAATGAGTGGTAAGAAAAGGTGTTTTCTCTGTAGTTCACTCTAATCACTGGCTCCACCTCTGCCCCTTCAATCCCAGCTTCATCCCAGCCCAGGCCTGTAACCTCTGGCTGAGGATACAGGCCTGGGCAGAAGACCCCCAAGCCCCTCCGATCACCGGCTTCACAGAGCCCAGGTCTCTGAGATCACCGGCTCTGATCCTGTTCCCTGCCATCGCTAGCTCTGCCTTTGCCCCACTAGCAGCCTCTTGCCAAGGCTACAGGCCTGCAAAGAGGACCCCCAGACTCCTGCATTGCTGGCTCCAACCCTGCCCAGAACCCTGTGATCGCAGGCTCTGCACCTGCCCAGGCCCTGAGATCACAGGCTCCATCCCTGCCCCACTGCAGCCTCTGGTCAAGGCTACAGGCCTAGGCAGGAGACCTCCAGACCCTTGTTTTGCCAGCTCCACCGGTGCCCAGGCCCCTGTGATCTCCAGACTTTCCCTTGCCCAGGCCTGAGGCCTCTGGCCCAGGTCTTATGCCTGGGTAGGGCATCCTCATACTCTCCCATCACTGGCTCTGCCCCTGCCCCCTCCAATCACCAGCTCCACCCTTTCCCATGCCTGAGGCCTCTGGCAAAGGTCTCTGGCCTGAGCAGGGGACCTCCAGCCCCCTCTGATCACCTGTTCCACCCCTTGGGTGCCCTGCCTCCCTTGCCACCTGCCTGGCTAACAGGCCTGACCACTTCAGTGGTGGGGCTGAGCCAGATTGGGCACTGCCATCTTGGAGCTATTGGGGAAGCCATATTTGTGATGAAGTGATGCCTAATTTGCATATTGCTCTTTTATTAGATAGGATGTGGCCATAGGCACCGCCATCTTGTGGCTATGGGGGTGGCCATTTTTGTGACAGAGTGATGCCTAATTTGTATATTAGATAGATGTGGCTATGGGCGCCACCATCCTGTGGCTATAGGGGCAGCCATCTTTGTGACAGAGTAATGCCTAATTTGCATATACTCTTTTGTTAGATAGGATAGTTATTTTAGTGACTGATAATTGTAATACCCAGGTAACCTGTGGCTCTCTTTTAATTTCTGTTTTTTTTCCTCTCTTGGTTATTTATTTTTATTGAATAGAATCTTTATTGAATGCTGAAAATTAGGTATGAAGTAACTTGTCCCTATCCTTTTAATCTATAATCTGTCTTTTTTTCCTGATGAAAGTTTTTAAGCTCCATTTCAAGAATTATTTTCAATTGCTTAATATTACACTATTATAACTCTACCTTTCTTTAAGGATTTTAAAAGCAAAGTAATGTATTTTTCAACTACTATAATAGAGCCAGAATTCTATATCCAGGGAAAATATCCTTCAATAGTTGAGATAAAATTAAGGCATTTTCATGAAGAAAAATGGAGAGAATTTCTTGGCATTAGATTTTATCTAAAGAAGCCACTAAGGAAGTTTTTCAGAGAGGGAAACCTGAAGTGTCAGAAATAATATACAAAGTGATAGCTAGGCTTTGTAGCAGCTGGAACTCTCATACATTGCTGGTGAGAGTGCAAAATAGTATAGCCATTCTGGAAAAAAGTTCAACAATTTCTTACCAAGTTAAACATACTTACTATATGAGCCAGCAATCCCACTCCTGGGTTATGTTTATAAAAAGACCTGTACATGAATATTTATTGTAACTATATTTATAGCTGCCAAAATATCCTTTGATGGGTGAATGGATAAACAAACTTATAAAAATGAATAAACTTTTCCATTTGACCTTGATTGTGGTAGAGGTTAAACAAATCAGTAGATGTATTAACATTAATTTGCTCAACTTTCTTATGAAAGGGCGGTGCAAGACTGCAGACCGGCCAATAGGGATGCAGAGGAAATGACCCAAGTCTAACTGCACCCTGCCCCCCTGTGCAACCAGACCTTGACTCTTCCCTTGACCAATCATGCATTACCCCACCCACTTCCTATAAATCCTGTTTTCCTGAAACTTGAGCACTTCCTCCCCACTGCACTGCTGCGTCGGTGAGCGTGTGTGGGAAGTCCGAGTTAACTCGAGTAAAGGCTCTCATGTTTTTGCATTGGAGTCAGGCTCACTCATGGTCTTTGGGGATCACGACATCTGGGCTAACACTTATATCAGAAGAAACACAAGTCAAATTGTCTATTACAAATTTAAAATAGAATCTTAAAAATTAAATTTTACTTTTAGTTCCAGCCAAAACCATTGTCCTTTAATTTCTTTATAGATGACAGTTTAGAATGATCACAAATTGTTATCTTACTATTAAAAATAAAGGCAATTAATACTTAATTAAAACTTAGATCTATGCCTAGAAATATTTTTAATAGTTTTAGTACTTAGTGCAACC
This sequence comes from Murina feae, assembly GCA_004026665.1. Classification (NCBI taxonomy): domain Eukaryota; kingdom Metazoa; phylum Chordata; class Mammalia; order Chiroptera; family Vespertilionidae; genus Murina; species Murina feae. The sequence goes on from PVJC01020733.1 coordinate 24,921, forward strand.
AGTGACTTAAGAATCAAAAATTAAGAATTATTTTAACTAGATTACATGAATGTTCAACTTGTCTAGGGTTGTTATTTTCTCAGAGTTAGAAATTTATAATTGTAAATAATGTCATTTATTTAATACATTCGAGGGGTAGAGATGGAGAACAGAAGAAGTTAAGACATTTAAAGATTTTTAGTGACAGAAATAAGTTTTCATTGGGAATTCAGAGAGTGAGATTTCAGATATACTCAGCTGGATAAAATGTGGTTCCACATCTAAGTAACAAAATAAACTGATGAACAGAGTTAGATCCAGGAACCTGAAGCATGGAGCAGAGGGCAGAATTTCAGAGGGAAGTGGGAGGGCATGTGCGTGGGGGAGGTAAGAGATCAACCAAAGAGTTTGTATGCACATATGCATAACCATGGACACAGAAAATAGGGTGCTGAGGGCCTAGGGCAAGCTGGGGTGGGGCGCAGGGGCAGGCTGGAGGGGTCAATGGGAGGAAAAAGGGAGATATGCAATAGTTTCAACAATAAAGAATTGTTAAAAAAATAAAAATAAAATAAAATGTGGTTCCACTTCCCGAGGTAGGAGATGTTGAAGAGATTGTTTTATATGTGTTGGTAGGGATAGTTCACCTGGGTACCTCTGAGTACCAAGAGATTGGAGAATCATCCAATTGTGGTGTAAAGTAGGAAGTTGAACAAACAGGGTTAGAACTTACCATTATGGATTTTTAAAAAAGCAATCATGTTCTCTATTTCTGTGCTAAACTGTTTTAAGACAAATAATATGAGGTTAGTAGTCAAGCAGTCCTTTAAAATTTAGCTCTTCCACTTAGCAGTGTAAACTAGAGCACTTTAATCTAATGAACCACTATTTATTCAACCATAAAACATGATTATATCACTAATGTATCATCATTATTGGGAAATTTTAATGAAGCAAGTGATACAAAAGGTACTACATCAATTATATATAGATATACACATATTATTTGCCTTTCATTTGTAGGATGTGAATTCTATAGGTTACAAAAAAACCCCACAAATCTTTCTTTGCTTTGAATTAAATTCATCATCAATTTCCAGGGGTGAGAAATTTTCCACAAAATATTTTTCATTATAGATATGTTGACTTTAAAATGATATATCACTACAGGTAACATGGGATATTCAAACTATAGCTTTACTTTATATTGATTTAATTTATTGGATAATAAACATCTTTTACCTTTGAGTAGCAATAAAAAATAAGGTAAAATGCATAAAATATTCAGTGGGAGCAATGCGAAAGTGTAGTCTTAAAAACAGTTTAAAGCTCATATTGCTCATATTATAGAGGAAAGTAGTGGAAAAATCACTGAGATGTTGGAACTCTGTAATGGAAATCTATCAGGACCAAACAGCTTGGCTTCTGCCACTGGACTGCATTTATAGATGTCTAATTAAAAGAACCATTTGCATTTGCTAATAAATGTGTTTAGCTTCTATTCAAATAATTACTAAACAAGCCTATGATTTAATTTTAATCTCAATTCTCCAGTGGCTCACTTTTCGTGCTCACTTGAATATTACCCTTCAAAATGTATGTGAGTAATGTATATGACACTGTACAGTCTTCTCACCATCACTGATTTTATTGGGTTTTCTCCCCTTTCTCTTGTACCCCATTTCCTGCATTTATTTAACACACTAATGCTGGATGAGCTTGTATTTTGGAAAGGAATGCATCAAATTCCAAAACATCAAGCCTTATTTTTCCAAAAGTTGGGCGAGCTCCCAGAAGACATTTCATGCTTCATAGTTTTATAGTTCAAGCAATAAAGGAGAGGAAACTAATTCCCTCCCCATTCTCCTTCTCTTGCTCAAAATATAATTGAAACAGTGCCTCTATACTCTTGCTGATTTGTTTTGACATCCATGAGCAATCTTGCTGAGGTGCATTTTTTTCTATTTCTTCCTCTGCTATATCCATTATTGATTTTGCTAATCTTCCATTCCGTATTATACAGCACGAACAGGAGGTTATGCAACTATTAGATGAAATCAATAAATATTCAAATGAGAAGCAAGGTAATTGATAACCAAAACTGCCAAGTATTCCTATGAATACAAAGCTTCATAACAATAAAACGCTTCTTGTTTTTAAATTATATGTGGATATTGAAATTTTTTTTCCTGAAGAACTTACAGGGCTGTAATTTTTCATACCAGAAAAATACATTTTACAGATCCAAAGTCAACAGAAATATAGCAATATATTTTACTTAGATCATTTTTGAAAAACCTTATTTCTCAAATTGCTATTAAGGAATGAAAATGTCTCGCCTTTTCATAGGTATTATCTTTGGGGGCTTAATTTGCATTGCTATAAGATTAATCATTATTTAGGACAGTCTTAATTACCCATTTGCCCCAGGAATGTGGCAGGTGTCAATAATTAGAACACCAATAATGATTTCCACAGGCTTTAGCTGGGTCTCTGCTACTGCAACAGCTTCCCATTAATTTTATTTCACTTCATGAAAGCTGGAAAATATGCAGTGTAAAGCGAGATGCACAGTTCCCAGATCCAAGGAAAAAAAGGAAAGAAAAACTGGTTTGATTTCATTTTCCTAAGACTTTTGTATTAGGATCACTATTCTGTTTTCCCTGCAGAATCAATTTATTAGTATACGAAATCTTCAAATAATGATGAAAATGTTTACCCTTAACTCAGGAGCAAGAGAGAAATTACAGTAACTTTTCAAAGGCAAATCAAGATGATTTGATTGGTACAGAGTAATTTTATAATTTTCATCTTCTAGATTATCATCACAACTTTAATCAATAGTTGACAAGAGTGCTGTTTCTCAGGATCACCCTGATTCTTATTTTGTTGTTGTTAATTTGTGCCATTTTGTCACAAGAAAAACATTATCTCTAATTTGTATTTTTTTAATACTTCCTCTAAAAAAGTCTTTATTGTTGAGAGTATTACAGATGTCTCCCCTTTATTCTCCCATTGCCCCCCTCCACCGGGTTCCCACCCTACCCCAGGCTTCACTGCACTATTATCTGTGACCATGGGCAATGCATATCTAAACTAATAAAAGCGAAATATTAAAATTAACCATTTCTCCGAGACAGGGTAAGCCACACCCACCAGCCAATCAGAGCGGCTGTATGCAAATTAGCCCAGCCAACATGGCGGCCGCCACTCCCGGACCTGAGTAAACGGCTGTTTCCATTGTGGCAGGAGGGAAAGTGAAGCTGCGCCCCTCAGCTCAGCTCTAGCGAAACACAGCTTTTTGAAACATTGTAACAATCATAGAATCCTCCGGAGCTGAAGGAAAGAGCAGCTCCGGCCTAACCCGTAAAAGTAACAATTGTTTCATTATAGACTCTGCGAGGTGAGGCAGAGGAGGCTTCATTAGCAGTTAGAAGGCCGCCTTAAAGGAACAGTGTATCAATTACCCCAGGCCTTCAAGGAACAGTATCAATTATAGGAGAAAAAACTCCAGAACCTGTGTCCAGCCAGCCTTGCTGGGACGTTGGGTCAATGGGAGCTATGGGCAGCCTGAAAGCCCGTCACCCAGGCTGGTCAGGCACGCCAGCAGGTGGGCATCCCCCGAGGGGTCCCAGACTGCGAGAGGTCACAGGCCAGGCTGAGGGACCTCCCGAGTGCACAGAGCGGCTGCAGGGCGGGACAGCACAGGACCCAGGACCCGTGAGTGGGAAACAGGCGGCAGGGTTGGAGGGCATCAGGAAGCGGGTAAGAGGCGGGGGGGGGGGAGAGGGGTCTCGGCCTGCTTGGCAGCTCCCCAGACCCCTTGGCGGCACCGGGAAGTGGGAAAGGAAGGCAGCAGGGGACGGGTGAGTGGGAAAGAGTTGGCGGCCTGCTTGGCAGCTTCCCAGGTCCCTTCTGGGGATCAGGGAGCAGGAAAAGGCTGGCCTGACCACAAGGCGGGGTTTTCCCTGCTTTCTGGTGGCTGGAGGAAGATGGGCAGTAGGCAAGCTTGGGAGGCAGGCCGCCCGCAGCCCTGGTCACAGCTCAAAAAAGAGAACAACATGCTGGGGAGGGCAAGAGTCTGAGAGATCAACATAG